>JAVSBS010001399.1:0-70141 GCA_033124195.1 Coracias cyanogaster
TCAGGGGAGGTTTAGATTAGATATTAGAAAGAAATTCTTCACTGAGAGGGTAGTTAGGCACTGGAATAGACTGCCCAAGGAGGTGGTGGAGTCACCATCCCTGGAGGTATTCAAAGAACGAATAAATGCGGCGCTTGAGGATATGGTGTAGTGGTTAGAGAGATGCTGGGACAAAGGTTGGACTTGATGACCCTAGAGGTCCTTTCCAACCATAATGATTCTGTGATTCTGTGATTTTGTGAAATTCCTTGGGAAAAATTACAAGTTTTATGTTCATACTGACTAAAAAACGACCAAACGATTTCAAGCATTTCAGTGTAGACATTCTAGTGCCTCATGAGAAATATTATGATTTATCTGGGCAATCTGAAATACTCTTTAGGCCTTCCTGAGTCTTTAAGACAGGTGATAAGGAGTGTGAATTTAAGGTCTCAGAGCTGACTCAAGGAAAAAGCACAGAGACGGGGGTAAAAAAAATACAAAACTCCAAACCTTGTAATAAGTAAAAAGATAAAACCTAAAATAAACGAGACTTATTTTTTGGACTTAGGAAAAATGGAATAAAATTGCTTCAGCATGGCTTAAAATATAAGCAAAGGACTCCAGATGCCTCTGCTCTTATTCTGGGTAGAAATTCTTTCTAAGTGTCAACATCTTAATAGACCTAAAGGGCCTCCAAGCCACAGTTGTTCCTTATGATCACTCTGAAATACTCCGCATTTTGTAGGTGGCACTATCAAATGGATGTAAACAAGAGACTGGAGAGTTCAACCCAGCTTCAGTCTGAACTGATGACACTGAAAGGAAGGAGCAACACTCAGTCAGCTGCTCCTGTAAAAATTAGTTTTGACAATCGTATTTCTTTTATTCTGAAGTACTGAAGGAGAAGGCAAATTTTAAGCTCAGTTGTTCTTTCCAGCACTTATTTTTAAGGTTCTTCTTACCACGTTAACTCAATTACAGAATTATACAAATTCCATATTTACACTCTATATGCACATATAGACTTCTATAACCTTTTTTCACAGTGTCTTCAGGAGAAAGGTAAGACAGCTCTGAATGAAGACAAGTGCACAAGGATGATGAGGTACATAAGATTCTTATGTGTACCTTGGTTCCCTGCTTGTTCTATATGCTCTGTAGTGATGGAAGGAGCAAACTAAAATTCCACTCTGAGCTAGAAGTATCAGAAATTTGTACAGTACTCTCTGCAAGAGCTAAATGGAGCCATTAACTGAGAAAGGACTGCCTCAATGAAGACAACAGAAACATCAAGGGAAGATATTAATTTGAAACAGAGAACCCTTGAGAAAGAATTAAAGAAACTGCAGCAATGGAAGATGACTCCAGACGAGAGAAAGGGAAGTGGGCAGACAGATCTGAAAAGACAGACTCTGCAGAGGTTGCTTCTTCACCCCGCCAACAAAGACTAGGTGGAATCTTCTGTAGATGTCCTCACCTAAGTACACCTGCTCTGATCCAGGTGAATCCAGGAATTCCTGGTTTACTTTAGAAAAACTTTAGGTATAGCTATAGTTCATTGCTGTGCTGCCTGATCTCCTGGACAAGAAGGTGAAGTCTCCAGAACTAACCAAGCTGCTCATACAGCACTACAGAGAAGATAAGTAAAAGCAGTGCTAGGCTCAACCTTGGAGTCATGAGAGCACACACTCCTACAAAAGATACAACTTGAGTGGCTTGAACTTCTTGAGGAAGACTGTGTAAAGGCAGGAATCCTGCAGAAGAAGTAGGCTGCTGCAGTCTCTGCAAGAACAAAGCTAGAGAGGACATCTCAAAGCACTGCCTTATAACCATGTCAGCTGCTTGATGGCAAAGTGAAAACATGTAAAATAGCTGTTTCAGTTTCTCTGAAATGACACAATCACAGCGGAATGTCATTTTGCTGCTATATGAACTCCTTTCAATGGAGAAGATAGAAAAGATGTGAAGCAAACTGTTTTGTTTTTTTGTTGTTGCATACAGTATGTGGAAAGTGCACGGCTACCAGCAGAATTTGCCAACCTTATTTCTTTATAACAGCACTGAGTCATATTTTCATTACTCATTATATACTGACCCTACCTTTTCAAGTATATGTACGCTTTCTTAGCTAGGAAAGACTATATAAAGCCTGAGGCATGTATGAAAAAAACCCAAATTTCAACCACCTAGTCCTGGATTACTGATACCGTATGCTCACACTGAATCCTTCCACTGCGTTTTTTAGCCCCCAGTGTATAACTAATGAACGCCACAACATTATTTCATTCTTTGGTAAAGTTCTGTATTAGTATTTCAGCTTTTTTCAGTTTGGGCGCACATTGTTTTTTGCAGTCAGCTGTTCTTTAACAGATTGAGCTAATAAGGGAAATATAAGGTCTCTGTCTGAGAGTGGGAAGAGAATTAAAACTTGCATTCAAATACCAGCAGGTCAGAATGTCTGTGACACATGATGATTGAGCTGAACTGTTTTTCCACTGCAAGCTATTTCTGTTGAAAATGTTTACTGATCTCATACTTCTATGGCATGGCAGTTTGTGCTTGCTGGAGAAGTAGGGGGGCAATATTGACTTGGGTGTGTTTACTGCTGTGTTAATTAAACCTCTAATTTTAAATGGCCTTCACACATGGTTACTGTACAGCTTCAACTGACAGTAAAGGCCACTGGCATTTCACTTCACACTTTTCAAAATAGAGGGAAAAAAGTTAGGCTCTCCCTTGACTTACAGAAAACAGCAGTGCTACTAGGTTTTGTTTTCACACGTTGCAACATTTATTAGCACTAGTAATTTTCCAAAGGGACATGGATTACCATGGCAGATCAACCATCTGAAAAGTGGATATTGCTGTCAAAATCTCAGTGTATTAACTTTTGTTAGCGCAAGTACCACTGGAAAATTCCTATAGTCAACTATACTAGGGGAGAGAAAACCAGAAAGAGTCAAGAAGCTACCATTTACACTTCCTCCCACCCCACCTGCACTTTTTGTGCTTTCTTGTGGGACTTCTCTATTTTTCTGTGAAAACCAGAGGGGGCTACATACCTCTGCAGCATGTTTGGCAATACAGGGATTCTGAACTCCCACTGAAAACATTAGTTGCACAGTGAGAATTCCTTACATCAAAGACAAATTTGGAGCTCCAATAAGCCTCCTGTTTTGTCACCTCACTCTCTTTCTCCAAGTTTAATATGTAAAAGAGAAAAAAAAAACCTAAACATATTTCAATTCAGTTTAGCATATAACATGTTACCCAAAAGCGAAATACTGAAATTCGTTTGTTGCCAAGGGATAAGGAACTGAAATTTGATAGTGTGCTGGAACTGTTGCAGTTTGTGGATGTTTAGAATTCCCTCTAAACTATTCCCTCAAAAGCTGTTGTTCTGGTTTGTTGGTTTGGTTTTTTTTTTTACCTTAATGGTAGCTCAGGTCACTTTCTATCTGCTTTGAGGTTGTGCCATACAGACCAGCTGGGAAAGAACAGACTATACAGTGATGTGGGCAGAGCTCTCAAAGACACTAGGCCAAGTCTGAGCAGGTCTTCAGGATGTTCCACAAACATAGCCAAGCCCTTGCTCTTGATCCATTCCGCTTGTTGATATAGATGGCTGACAGACTATTTTCCCCGCCTCTTCCCTACTCAACAGCTAACATAAATAGTGATAGTACCTTTGCCTTCTTATTACACTACTTTTCTTGGTTCCTGACAGTAGATCCACTTAGAGAAGATTCATGTCATTGATCCATCTGCAGTGTTCTGACAAAGTCAGGTCCCTATACAGGCAACAGCAGCCATTAGGGCTCTCCACTCTCTTGTGACAGATTACACGAGCAGGTTAGCTTGTTGGGTGAATTTGCAATTTGCAGAAATGCCATGCTGTGACCTCCAAAAATTATTTGGACTTGTGTGACTTAATCAGGATTTGAATTCAGGCCTCCAGAGGTAAAAGTCACAGAGCTTTATGTGAGCTGCCTTGCTCCCTCGTAAGCGTGTATAGGTTTTTTTCCCCTTTAAAAGGAAAAGGTTGATCTTTGAAAAAGTCATCCAAAAGCCCAAAGGCTATTTAGCCACAAGGCTGATAGTTCTTTCATTGCAGTTACTGCAGCGGTTCCATCTCTTATGGCTGCTCAGTTATTTAAAAACCTTTTCATCTTTTAAAGGCTTTGGAAATTCACTCCAAAAGAATAAAGTGCTGATTTCAAGCATGACAATATCCCCTAGGATGGTAGGTTTTCAAATCTAAGGATTTCGTTTCATCTTAGAATTCTGGGCTATCCCTTCCTGTGTCTGTTTATTTTGGATTTACATTTGCATGGCTGATTATCCAGAAAGGATTTTCTGCCTGTTTTACTGTATTGTTATTTTATAACTGTTTCTATTTACCTCAGTGCAGACTGATAGCAAATTCTACCACAAGTATATCAGAACAGCTCTGATTGCTGCATGCACAAGCACATACTGTTCATTGATTTACATAGTCAATTAAGTCCTTAAAAATAAAGATAATGAAAAACAGTACTGTAAGCTGCAGATAATCACTACCTTCTTTAACAAGTGGAGGCATGACTATCAATTTTCTTTTTGCACTTGATCAGTATATCCCAGTTTCCTTTGTGGCAAGTTACTAATCTATGATATTCCTAGAAATCCATTCTACATTTTAAATTATGAATCCAGCCTTCAGTTGTGAAATCACACCCAAAATTCTCAAATAAAGTGTACAATATCTAGAACTCATAGCATACAGCTAATAAACCTTCATCTGATAGGCATACTAGCCACTCACAGATGCTGTATAAGCACCACAGGTTCACAGGAGAAACTACTACCAAAGAGCCTGAATGAGGTGCAACTGCATCATCTGCAGACTAGACTGCCCTTTCCTTTTTCTTGTAAGTCTTATCAGAAATACCAAGTAGGCAAGATCAGCACAATGTCCAGGATGGATTTCTTCTAGATATGCTTTAAAAAATCCACAATGTGGATATTAGGTGGTAAATTTTCCTCTGATCAAATTTCACATCCTTCATTTTCTACTTATAGTCACTTCGTGTCTTTAAGGAGATGTGCTCAATATTTTTTTTAGGCCTCCAGTTTGGGTACAGTTCAGAGGATTGCAGTTAGGAGGAGACAGTTCTAGAGGAGGCCATGGGTCCAGCTAAACTATATGCTTCCAGTGGCACAGCCATCCATCATACAGAGCCTCAAGTCCTGCTCAGGCAGAAATCCCACTGAAATAAATGAATAAAGCCAACATTAGTGGACCAATTCTCTTTGCAGTGAGGAAAGACTTATTATCCACAGTAAGGTTGGTGAGGGTTTAGTTCTATTTCCCTTTGTCTTGAAAACAAGATGTTGGAACAAATTAGACTCAAAATAAACATGAGTTTCATAAATAGTCAGTTCTAGAGCCACCACCTGTGTTCTGATCTTGGACATATTCCCCTGTTTTCTTTCTCAGAGTCTAGATAATAAACCAAAGGCTGTTATTTATGAAATTGTCTAGTGGATATGGGTCCAAACTTAACAACTCTGAAGATTACTGTTTCAGAATGCAACGATGATCAGTTCTTGAAAAACTGGTAGTAGGGCCCAAGCAGTGCACCCACAAACAGAGGCACTCAAAATCTTAAGTCATATACAAGTGTCCCAGTAGCTTAGCTCTGAATTGTATAGCTCTGGGATAAAAAAATAAAGATTGAAGACAAGAAAAGTCTCTGTAGTGACTAGATAGCAGCAATTAGGAAACAGTCTAAGGAAAAACAAAAGAAGAAAGAAAATAAGGCAACAGAAAGACAGGGCTATTAAAGAGGTCCTTCCTACGCAGGAGCACTGGGCAGAGGGTCTCCATCAACACCTTCCCATAACCAACCCAAAGAAACTTATTTTTAATGAAGAGTTTCTTTCCACATAGCAGAAGAGGACTGAGAGGCCCAAAGTTGAGGTCTGAAGAGCTCATGAAAACTTGATTTCACACATGTGCCTATTTTGCATTGAAAAAACGTTCAGCAGCATGTTTTTGCAGCAGGTGGCAACCAGCAAGTCACTGCTGTTACTCACTTTCAGGGCAGTAGTACAGGCAACCGTGACAGGTGCATGTACAGTTGTTCATGAGAAAAAGGCAAAGAGATTTAGGTCAGCATTTATGCAAATTAAGAACGGACACTTTCTTTTTCAGTACATTAATGCTGTGGCTCTTCAGTGCTCTGAACTATGGGCCCTCTCCCCTTACCCATCACAGTTACAGAAGATGGAGGTAAAAAAACCTCTGCAATCACAGAGATGGGTTGCTTATACTTGCATGCTTATTCTTTGTAAATTTTTCACATCCATGCAAAACCCTGCCAGAAAGAAAAAACCTCAACCCTACAATACTAAAAGCCCAGCATTTTCTTGGATTGTTAGGGGTGGCTGGGGAATGAACACCACAGAAACATGTAGACAGATATATTCTTAGAATCAGATCATTCTCTTGTGTGGAAAGCCTTACTAATTCAAGCCTAAGTGCTGCAGGAATAAAGGGTTAGAAGGAAAAACACAGCTGGTGAAAATTGGGGGTTGCAGCTCTGCGTTTAATGTCTTCCACTTTGTGGCAATATCTCTGTATTCCTCACACCATCTTCCTCATTGGCTGCAACAGACTGTGGGAGGGATGAGAAAAGATCACAAGATATGTCAGTGCTGTCACCAAAGTAAATTATATCTGTTGTCCAGTTTGGTCTAATTTCATTTCCTGATGGGAATTACAAGGGTGACCGTAAGCTCCAATTTCAAGCTCACGTAGTGACTCTTAGAAGTATGGTCTCACAGATTCAGATACGGAGGATCTTCCAGAACAACCTGTTTATCCCACTGTGTCTATATATGCTACTCTATGCTGTCCTTGTGGATGTGATGCTTCTGAATACTTCCACTGAATCAAACTCACTACAATGTGGTGGCTCTACTGCGCTGTTTTAGACTACTAAAATGTTTTCTTGCCTAGAGGCAGGGTAAACCTATCAAGGATTGTTCAGTTACATTTGAGGGAGTCAGCTTATTATGTGTCTCTTCCAGAGACAGGTTAGTGCCCTGGATCTCATCCAGACCTGGCTGTAGTCCATCTGTAATAATACTACACTCTTTAGTTTACAGTTAGAGCCTTGAGGTAAATTGTCCCTGGAGGCACTGCATGTCATTTTCAGAGACTCAACCAAGTATTCTGAAGCATTGTCCAAATGACATGGGACAAAGCCAATAATTAAAAAATGATGGCAGGCTCAAGGCTGCTCATTATTAATAATCATCAACCAGATCAAATAGAATTACTCAATCCTCGAATTCAAGCTGTACACAGAACACCTCAGGACCAGGTTCTCCACTACTCAACAGTGTGAATAGCCCAATGCAGCAACGTATGGTTGTGTTTTGCACTTGCTCTGCACTTTGTTTTCATTTATATGAATGACTGCTTAGATGCAGGCAAGTGGAGAGACCAGGCACATAAAACTGAGGCTGCAGAGGGCAGTTTTGCATGCAGTGTCACAGGGGCTTCAGCTGCAGAAAGCATGTTTCAGGCAAAGACTAAACCCTTTCTAGAGTCAGGGCACTGTCCGAATTCTATTTAACTCAGAAGTGAAGCTTGCCCTGAACGACAGTAACAAACTGATTAAAAATAATTAAAAAGAAGTCCCATTAGGGAAGTTGGAAAGGAAATCTTCTCAGATTAGAAAAAGATAAAGGGAAGACAACAAATGCCTACAAACACCTAAACGGGACATTATAAACTGCACAAGGGTTAATTTTTCTTCTCAGTCAACAAGACAATAAGAAAAAAAGGACTGCAGCAGAGACTGATTACAAAATACCAAATGACTCAATTTGGATTTGCATCTGCTGCTGAAAGTTTCCAAAACTGAGGGGTCTTCAGAAACAGGTCTTGGTGTCTGCACAAGGCAGGGGAGCTGTTGATGCTGGCTGATTATACATTGAATGTATGATCGCATACCTGAGAATAATAAGCTCAATCTTTCTACAATGCATAGGAAAAACTGTGATGTGACATATCACAAGAGGTGTCTGTCTACTCAAATGGTTCTATGAACTGACTGCATATGAGATAAAGCCACCTGGGACTCAGCAAACCTTGTAAAACTGAGGCAGTGTAGGAGATGTGTTCCTACAAACGCTTAATGCTCCCTTCAACAGAGGTCAGTTCTTTATTAGAGAGTCAACCAAGGTTGTTTTGCATGGATTTTCATCCTGTCCAATATACTTCTTTCACATTAAAAATTTGTCTCCTTGCAAGTAATTATCTTACCTGCCACTATAGCAGTGTTAAACTGTTTTCCCTAACATTTTTCATTCACATTTCAAAAGAAGCCTATCTATTCACAAGTCTTATCTGCTGAGTGAGAGAGGAGATTGGCAAGTGTATTGATCTTATTGATGTCAAGTCCTTCTAGGGAATAAAATATTGCTTTCCTGTCTCTGATTATCTTTTTGTGAGGATGTGGATCACAGGCTGAGAAATAGTTCTCCATGAGAGAGGCTTCACTACTGAGGAGAAAGGCTGGAGAGGGCATGAAGGGAAGCATGAAGAAGGAAGCAGGAAATGGAAGGTAAAATTTGAATAGCTACTCTGTGAATTAGGAGTCCAGGGCTTATGGAAGATCATACAGCTTTCTTACTTTTAAATATGTAGATTTAACTTTGCAAAGTGTGGCACAAGACAGACATAGCTTTCATTAAATTGCCAGTATATTTTTCAGGGCAACATGCTTGAAACATGCTAAGCTTCCGCCATTCCCACTGAGAGGAATACAGATATCTAGGTACCCTTCAAAAACTATTTTTCAGAAAATAGGAAGATGTCGTGATCTGTGATTGAAAATCACTTCTGGAAAAGTTTAAACCAAGAGCATTTCTCCATTGTCTAAATATTTCCAGCCAAGTTATTCAGCCTAGAGCTTTATCTGTTGTTTTGCTGAGTTTAAGGTCAGGCTCTTATTTTCAGATTTAAGGAGGGAGCAAACAAAACTCCCTACATCCACATGTATGTCCTTGGAAAACTATCACAACAGACACCAAGACCCTGATTAGGCATTTCTAAGTCCTCACATTGTACACAAGACTACATGTGGGAAATCTCAACAGCATGATCAAGATTTTACAAAACAGAAAGTGAGATCCTGAGCTTTTGAAATTAATTGGAATTTTGCTATTGACCACAGCAGGACCCCAGATTCAAACCTTGGTATCTACCCTGAATTGCAAAGGAGCTAAGAACCTAACAGTCTGCTTGAACTTGGATATCAACCCATTAGCTTATACCTTTAAGGAATGACCTCTGAAAATCATCACCTAAACTTCAGCTGCAAAATTGTCTGATTTGCAGGCATTTTCTTATACTGTTCTTTAATCTGTACTTTCCTTCCAGTGTAAAATGGACAACCAACTCTCTATCTCAGGATGTAGATGGTGAGAGGGCATCTTTAAGTCTGGATTTCCAATTTTATTAACTGTGCAGATTTATTTCCTAATAAAGCAAATTATAATTTCCATGACCTCACTGTGGATCCAGGAGATCTTTCAAAGTGTCATCTACTTGAGAAGAGAATAACCTCCTATCTCTGCACTCACGTGGAGATGCAGCCCCCAATGGGTTGTCCATGACAAGTCCACTCTTCCTTGGCTGAAAAGGTGGAGGCCAGGGAGTACAGTTATATATGAGTCAGACTTCACTAAAGGAACAGTGGCTCACACTAAGTTTAAAATAAATATTTATACCCTACGCCACTTCCTTCCTTCGGTCTCAGAAATTGAAATGTTGCATCTTCTCTATTCTTTACTATCCAAAAGTATTCCTTCTTTTGATTTGGTTAGATTAAGCTAGAATATACTCTTCAGGGACTGTGAAGCTTACTGTATAGTGTGAATGTTTAGAGACTGTAACTGTTAACGCCACAATGCTTCTCACAGGTGTGCCCTGGAGTAATTGCCCAATCAACATGTTGCCCCAGAGTAGCACAGACCTCTCTGCAGAAGGAAATAAGCATCGCATCTCAGATACCTTCTTTACTGTATGGCAAACACTGATCAGAACTAACTTCTATCAACTCTGTCAATACATCACAAAGAGGCAAAAAGTCTCACGGGACAAGACTACTCTTAGGACTGTTTACAGCAGCTTAACTGAGTATGTCTGACAGCTCACGTGTCAGATATTTACTCAAATGTTGTATTTTGTGGCCTTCAACATAGGTGATATGTTTTTTTTCTTTACAAAATAAATTTCCTGCTCTTCAATTACTGAAATTTTATCTGCAATGCTAATTCTTATCTTTTGTAGGCTTGTCTGGGAATAACTGGGAACTGACAATAACAATTTTTTTTTTTTTCCAAAGCAAGCATTCTATCAAAGCCACAATCTAAAAGGCTCACTATACAGATGTCCCTAAAAATAATGGCCATCAATCTATACCAATTTCAGGCCTTAGTTCACCATACCATCTCTAAAGAAAAAAGAACATCTCAGGAAATCAGTGAAGAGAACTGGCTGAATATCAAACAAAAGCCAACACTTAAAATCCAGGCTGCAGTAGGAATGCCATAAAAAAATCAGATGACCTGCAGCAGTCAACGCAGAAAATAATTTAGCAGTGAGTATATGCTTTTGGCTTCTGTTATTAGAAAACTGATAACTGAGTTCTGAATGATTCACATCCAGTCATGCAAATGACACATAGACCCAAAACTGTGGGGATTGGCAAGGTCTTTTGTAACATGTGCCTTTGAAGAAAACAATGATAACTTGTGGATAGGTTTCACGACACTAAAAGGTATTCATTGCCAAAACTATTTTCATGTTTATTTCTGGTATCTTTTACTCTCTCCTATTTCCCCTGAACTACCTATAAATCCTCTCAATCACACAAAGACTGGAGGAATGTGAGCCAAATATGATAAAAAGATAGGTATATTATATATAGCCATAACTGAGCCATGGAGTAGGTTTGCCCCATTCTTTTTCTGACTTCACTTCTGTTCCTCTTCATTATTTTATTAATCTATAGCCTCTTTTCAAGTAAAGGCAATTTTTGTGCTCTGAGACCCAGGCTCCCCTTGTGGTTTTATCTCTGCCCTTTATCTCAGGCATTAGAAGGAAGCTGGAGTCACCATTTTAATCTAAATTTACGAGGATAAAGAGACAACTGCTAGCTGTTCCACATAGAGACAATCTTTTGCAGATAAGCTAAATCTTCAGAGGGAAATCCTGTAAACTCTAACTCACTTGCAGATAGAAGGAAGCTTCAAGCTCATGTTTAAGAGAAAAGCTGATGTTGATTAACAGTGCAAGCTGCCTCAGCCCAGACTATCCTCTTGTGCGCTTTGAGTCTTCCTGAGTTAAATGCCATCATGCACTGTAGCACATTCCACCATCTTGAAGAACCAGGTGTCATAAAGAAGCCAGTGTTCAAAGTTAGTGCCTGGCTTAACCTTACACAGATGGGACTGAGCTGTGTTTCAATTAAATTCCTGGACCGTAACGTATTGCTGAAAAAGTTGAATGCAAGAGCTGAATCCAGAAACATGTTTATATCAGGTTTACAGGTGAAGCCTAAATCTGATTTTAACCCCTATTTTACAATTGTATTGCCACTGAATTTCCCAACACGTTAGGAATTACAAGGTAAAGACTAAAGCTATTGAGACTTTCAGAGTTATGGTAAAGGACAAGATAAGACTGCATTTAGATTAAATATAGTATCATATTTTGTCTAAGCATGTAACCACGATCAATATCAATATCAGAGTTAGGAGATTTTATTCTAATACTATTATGAAAAAAGTCATAACCAGGAGGAGTGCTGGCATGAAAAAGGATTTGTGAGGCCTTTCTTATAAAACCTATGAGCTGATCAGTGTAGTGCCTTTGTAACATTAATGCTGTGGGTAGAGCTTGCAGTGATTTATCACAAATACTTCTACATCAGTAATCTGGAGATGTACGAGATATTTCACTCATGCAGAGAGGGTCTTTACATGACATTCTGCTCAATAAAGGTACATTGCAAATCTTCCGACCAATAATCCACATGCCATCTCTCAAAATTAAAATATCAACGGAAATATCAACATACACATTTAATTTAACTGCTCCAGATAAACCCTCCCATTTTACCCACTAATATTCCAAGTTACTTAAAGCCCCGTGCTAGCAATCATGCATTCGCTATATAAAACAAGCAAGAAAGCTAAAGCCTTGAAGCTTCAACATAGCCATAGCACGAGTAGGCCTTTCAGCTCATCATTTTTGGATACGTACCCAGTACAGTACATCTGTCCAGCCCTCCATCGTGATGCACTGAAATACCGTCAGCATGGCAAAAGCAAAATTGTCAAAGTTCGTAATGCCGTGCTTAGGTCCCTCCCAGCCTGCCTTGCACTCCGTGCCGTTCTGACACTGCCGCCCATGTGCAGACTGGGGGGCACAAGGAGATGGATCATCTTCTGCAGGTGTATCTTAAAGGACAGAAGGGAGAAAGTGGAGATGAAGAGAACTAATTGCTATTTGACATACTGATAAGCAAGTGAAGGATATCTAAATTTAACAAATACATTCTGCAGTGAATTTGACGGATTCCTCTAGAAATACACAAGAAATTGTATTCATTTTAATAGGCAGAGGGATATTTTGTTGTGTTTTGCTTTCTTTTTCTAAAAATAATGGCCAAGCTGTCCAATTTTGCATTCAAAACTCAGATGCCTTTCAACACGAAAGGGAACATCAGATCAAGTCTACTCCATTTCTTTAGGCTGCATGTTACAATCAGTGTTTTCATACCGCAGTCACCTGGCATCAGGGTTAATCTTGGAAGGCAACTGCAGCACTGACTGGCATTCTGCTAAAGGAGGCTGAACCCCTGCAGCAGACAGGCTTCAGTGCTCTGGAGATAGGCTGACATGGTGCTGGGCCACTGCTAAATTCCAGCAGAGAGTCTCTGGAGCTCTGCTCTTCTGGAGTTTAGAAGCTATGTGGCATTTTCTCAATAGCCCAGTGACACACAGAAGCTCTGTAAGACTACTGCTTGAATATCCACACCTTGTTCTGTACATGTTTCCAAAGATCTGAGAACCCATACAACAAGCCTGCCTAAATGCTTACTATATGAAAAATGCTATGGAAAACATTTTTTTATAAGCACAACACCTCCTACAAATAGGATTTTTTTTTTTTTTTAAGGTAAGGATTTCAGAGCTTAGTGCTACATTTATAACAGATGCAGGTATGTATGTGTGGGGGAGCAGGTAATTACGTTTTTTTCTCATCTTATATGCCAGAAACAGCAATATTAGAATTAGATGCTGTAATGTAAATATCCATATTGTAAAGATATATACACTTTAAAGATGTAAACCAGGCTGACAATTCATTATACTCCTAGATTCGTTTCCAGAAAATGAAATCTATTGATGTCATAAAAGCAGAAAATATAGAACTTCTCAAAGAATTTCTTCCTGTACAACATTATTTTGGTTACAAGTTGAACTGGGTCCTAGACATTGGCACCCACCACCACATGGGAAATCACTGCTGTTCAAGTTCAATAAATCAAATGAAAAGGAGCAGATGGTTAGATGAGTGAGTGACAATACAACCAAATTATTTTGAAATTTGAGTATTTCTTTCTGTAAATAATTTGAAAGTTCTTTCTTGATGGGTTTGGTGCAAATAGTTTCTTCCCATTAATATAATTTTGCCTTCTTATTAGCTGTACTTCTAGCCATAGTCACAGCCTGTGGCTGAAAAAAGGGTACTGGGCCTCAGTTAGATATTTCTTTACGACGACAATGGTTTTAGATTAAGATTTAATTGTGTACGAGATTAATAATAAAATATAAGAGTTGTTAATTTCTGTAATGCCATCTCATTTGTATCTTATTCTGCTAGTGGAGAAATCATCACTACTTTACAAGTTTTTTTGTTGCTTGGGCCTCTAAGAGATTTGTTAAAGGACTTAGGCTGGTTTGTAGCGCCAAATGTCCACAATAAAAAGTCTACCATTGTGTTCAGCAGGAATTGGTAGTTTTGCATGTATCCTTCACAGACAGGCCAACAACTGAGTGCGCAAATGAGCAGGCTAGACTCTCTTTATTAGAGACAGTCTCTCTACATCAAAGGTGATTCATATCTGAGAAGCAGAACAGAGAAGCCACCATTGTGAAACCCCAAACAGGTACACAGCAGGGAGCAACAGCCACCCGTGTCCTGTGCGAGCAAAAATGCTCCATTATATATGGGGAAAGCCCCTCTCAGGAAATCTTTATGTGTGCGATCCTGTGTTCCCCTTACCTATCAGTCCCCCTTGCACATGGTAGCAGGTCTTATGCATCTTCCCCATGAACAACTCCAGTCCAATGATGGCATAAATAATAATGACGAACAGCACCAGCAGGGCAATATGCAACAAAGGGACCATGGCCTTGATAATTGAATTTAAAACCACCTGGAGACCTACAGAGAGAACAGAAGGAAGCATTTATCAGCAACAGAACAAAATTCAGAGAAGCTATAAACTGCACGATAATATGCCACTTTTATTTCATTCCTTCTCACCTGGACTCATTATCTTGATGATGTAAAGATGTACATTTACAGATCACCTCCCTCCAGAAGATCCCCAACATTTCCCAAATTTACTGTCGCAGCCTAGATCACAGACCAAAGTAAAACAGGTATTACCTTACCTGTCACCGAAATACCATCACCCTGGGGAGGAAATACATTAGCTATTTTGCCTGTTCTTGAAAACCAACCCTAGGGTGTTTTTCAGACAGTATTGACTTAAAGCATAGGAAGAACAAAGTACAACCAGAACTGAAGCAGGACAAGAAGATGAGACATTCAAGAGGGCATCTCTCTGGGGTACCACAGAGCTGCACCCCAGAGCATGGGGAGAGACGGCTAACTGAAGACATGTCCCTACTCTGATTCTGGGTCCTTCCAGAGGTAAAGTCAGTCTCAGGCACAGCCTGAGCTGCTGAAGGACCACCAGAGCTCCCAGCTCTCTTAGGATCTCCTTGCACTCCATATCTACCTTGCCTTACTTTAGTGTGAATAGAGGGAGAGTCAGAACCAGCAGTATTGGTTTTGCCCCAAGATTTAGGGATCACTATAACCAAATATTATTACATGGCTGTTATTAAGGCATGAGTCTGCTATCAGTCATAATCATCGAGTCAAACATTTTCAGAATGGCCCAGAGAAGGTGACTTGTAGCTGAGTTCGCCAAAGTGCTAAGCAGCTGTACCCTCATATGCAGCTGTCTCAAGCTGCAGATTCATGGGCCTCTCTCTGTCTCCTCCTCATTTGTAAAACCAGAATAACAAAGCCAGCCTCATAAGCCTTTAGTAAGGATTTGCATTTACAAATTAAAGTTATTATCACTAGTGGTAGTGATGGCAACCACTGTAACTGGTAAGTTATGAATGCTGAAAATATTGAGAAACTTCTAGAACTCTACAGTCTACAAATAGCCAGATCAGAACATTTATGAGTTCATGATTTTGCAATGACCAATGAGAGCCAGAAGCAATTAATGTCTCCTGCAAGTGCTGTCATCTCCTCAGCAAAGACGATATTAGCTGTGATTTTTTTAAAATGTGGTTCACAGGTTGTAAATGTCTGTTATACTCTGCCAAGGGACTTTGTGGTAACTATTAACTTTTAAAATCCATTGTCTAAGATCTCATTTTCATTACTTTTTTTAACTGATTCAAATACTTTCTGATAAGGATGACAGATCTCATGACAAGCACTTTCACTCATAGGCCATTCAATTGTCAATTCATAGCTAAGGCTGAGGCTTTGTGTTTGCTCCCCAGCAGAAGCAATCAAAGGTGGCATCAGCTGCCAGGCCAGCAAGATCATTTGCTCCCTGCTAGTAATCCAAAGCTGGCTACTAGCATCCCTCTAGGTCAGAACATTTTTTTTCAGGTGTCTGCAGTCCATTCAGGTATCTGTTAATGGCTCATGCTGCTGTCCGAAGGGCAGTATTATACATGCTGATATTCAGCATGACACATTCTGGCTTTCACAAAGATCTCCTTATGTGAAGTACAATACTGACAAGATCCAAACTCATCCTACACAAGAGTGGGACATTCTGCTCACTCAGTTACCTCTAGCTACTTACTCTGGATAAGCAATGTCTCTGGGGAAAAAATATTGCTATCATTACTTGAGGCAGTCAACCTTTTCCCCTAGATGCTCACCTCATTCAGTCTACTAATTCTAATTATATACAGAAAATTAATTGCAGTCCACATCAACGTCACTCTAATACTATATAGCAATTGAGAATGCAACATTTGCTAGAAAATTAAAACAATGTCCCACCTTCTCCTAAACAATGTACAAGAAAATTAAAAGCTTACAGATGGCTATGAACCTGAAAAAAACTCACTCTGTAGATTAAAATATTTGTAGATTCAAAGAAATCTACACCAAAACAAATAAAGGCCTCCATTTTAAGTGATTTTGGGAGTCCTGTAGATCCAAAAATGTAGCCGAGATTACAAGGTTAAGAGTTCTAATAGGTAGTCTTATGCAATTTAACCTTAATTACCATTAGTAATTAATTTAATATTCATCATAGGATATACCCAGTGCTCCTGAAAGGGCACTGAGTACAGACACAACAATAAAGAAAAAGCTCTCTCATTTAAAATGTAGCTTCATTATCACCCATGCCATGAAAGTGCTTCAGTGTACTCCAGATTTCCAGGGAAGATAATACCCGCACAAACCAATGCCCTTTGTGTAACAAAGCAGTGCTTGTGAAATCAAAGGCTTGCCCGATAAACATGAGATGACAAGGTGTTTGGACAGTCAAGGGGAACATGTACCACCAGAAGATTTACAGAGCCTTCAGCTAGCTTAGTTAGAGAAAAGTTTCTTGAGTATAATAAACCAACTTTGCTGAAGAAATGAGCTACTGAATACTGTGAGCATCAACCGATGTGTGTGCTGTGCGGTACCCCACTAGGGCAGCCTGTTTTTAAATCCAGAGGATTCCGCTAATTAGCAAGCTTACATACATTACCATTAAAGCACCCACAGCGTTTCTAAAAGTTTACAACCACTAACTATGCAGCAACTTTAGAAATATCCTCTCAGAAGACATAATGAATGCTGCTTGTGGAAGTGCAAGGGATATATGTAACATCACCATGCTCCCTACATTGTTGTCAAGCTTATTGCTGTCAAGCTTATTGCTGCAATATAGCTGCTGCCAGTAAATTAGCTTATTCTCAGCTCAGGCAACCACTTGCAACACAAGTAGCTGTTGCAAGGAAGGGCCTGAGGAACCAGACCTGAACAATGAGAACAGCCAGTCTAGCAGCAAGTGGGGAGAACAAGGAAAGCGGATAAAGGAGGATTAAAGAACCAGTGGAGAGCTGCAGATGGGTGGAACATATAGAGACATTTTTAAAATAAAAAAACGCACATGCTTAAGAACACATTGAATCTGTGTTCTGAAATCCCAGAGGTGCAGATCAGTGTCTGTGGATGATCAGATGCGTATCTGATCAGGGTAACCCAAGGTGAACCATTCCCTCGCATGCAGTCACAAGGGTTTTTCTAAGAAATTGTGAGAACTGCTACAGCTTTTCCATGCTCTCCTTGTGCAGAGGAAGAGAAAAGTTGAACTTACAAAAAAATGACTTCTCTGACCTTACTCATGCACGTTCTTAATTTTTGCACGCTGCAACACATAGCTGTCATCCAACATGGATGATCACAATACAGGGGCAATATAGTCCCACTTGCTTGATGCTCTCTATAATACGCCATTGGACATCTTTGGCATTTTTTCGTTTGTGGAGGTAAGGCTTGCATTCCTAGCAATGAGCTGTGAAGCTTATAATCATAATTAAATCAGAATGTGTGGTGACTTGATCAAACTGCAAAGCTGGTCTCTAGATTTCAAATAGGTCATGCCAGAATCTTCCTCCCTTGAGCCGAGTAAAGAGCTGTGTTTTTACACTGCTTTACAGAGGCTAGCAGTGCTGTCATTGGCCAACCATACACCTAGAGTCCTGAAGTTACGTCCTGGCAAATAAATATAAAAATAAATATAAAATTCAAATATTTGGCATTCTAAATGTGCTTATTCTTTTGTGGAAGCTCTCTCCATGTGCTAGACACTCTCCAGACATCTGTGAAGGCACAGCATCATCCTTGAGGAGTGTACTCCAGGCTGGACAAAGAGATAACTGCACAGAGGTTAGGGAAAGTGCCACAGAAGGGACTGTTTGCAGTTTTTCAGCCCACGCTTTTCTTCTGTTAATAATTGAAGATCTTAAACAGCTCTCAGTATTTATTGTAAAAGCACTTCAGTTTACCTTTAAAAAAAAAAAACCCTCTTGGCTGCATTCTGTTGGCTGACACTGGCTTCATAAATGTTTCAGTAAGCAAAACACGTTAATGCCATTCCCTGGGCTCACACAATTTAGCATTTATTTACACTGATAAAACATTTTAAATATTTACTACATGGGAACAACATTGCTTTTTATACCAAGTCAAGCCCTTTTCAGCCTCTAGAGGACTGCATTGACCCAAACGTTTAGGGCACAAATGGGGAGTGGAGGGAATAGGGAAGAAAGAAGGAAAACAGCTTCTACCAAGCAACATTGATCTTTCTCAAAGCTTTGGGAAATACACTGTTAGGGATGCTGCAGGTGTTTTAGAGCTATTATCTGAAGCTGTATTTTTCTCTCAGGAAGACAATCATGCTGGTTGCTGTCTCATCAATTCAGTCAGTTATTGAAGAACGTGCTTATCTCAAAGTATGTAAGTGTCTGCACCTAAAGCAATGGGATTACCTACACAGCCTGTTGTGTACTTACAAGTGTTTTTGGATTTCAACCAACGCTCAGCAAGATGGCACAAAAAAAAAAGTGCACCAGACCCAGCTGCAAAAATGCACTTGGCATTGTTGCACTGTGGATCATATTCAAGGAATATAATGGTAGGTTGGCCTCAGCATAAACATTTGGGCCTTTCCAAGCACAGCTCTAGCTCACATTTTATAACGTCTTGAACTCTGGATCAAATTTGGTTTGCTGGACTGGGTTGTTTCCTGTTCTCATCATATTAGTAGTCCAGATCTTCACAGAATGCATATCCCAAGTCTACTCCTTCATTGGCTTTGCATCTCTATATTTTATGTACACCATGGTGTTGCCTGAAGCAGGAGTATGAGCAGGCACAGTATCATACAAATAACCTTCTGGGAATGAGCATGAATAAGAGGTAAAGGAGAGGACTTTCAACTCCATCCATCCCTCCTCTGCCTCCTGATATGCACACAAACACATACAGATTTTCGTACTTAAGCCAGTGCCAGGGGTGTGGGAGGTAATTATTTTTCTGCTAATATACTTCAGAAGAAAACTACTACTTTCTGCAAGAAAGGAAGAAGCAGGGGAGGATTTGTGACTCAGCATAATGCCTGAGTCAGATAACTTCTGGGAACCACTCTTAAGTGATAGAGTTTATGCACATCCCCAGCCATGAGCTAGGCCTACCCACAAATAACAGTTATTTCTGATGATACACTAAAAGACTGACACTACAGTTATCTCTATTTCCAAAGCACAAGCAATATAACCAGTAATATTCCCCAAAGTGGATGTTTATCATTTAATGAGCATAGGCATTGGCTAAAATTTTGAAAAATATTAAATATTAATAAATATGAATAACAATTTTAAAGTAAGCCTTGAAAACTACAGACATTTTTATCACAAAATGGTCCAGAGTCATGGCAAGATATCTTAGATAAGTTCATCTGCAATGATTTGTGAGGGAAAACATCGGGTACATTTTTCAGCAATGTTGCAAAGGGAACTCATACTGCACAGTTCAGTTAAGGATAGCTGCACAGTAACAGTTTGGGGAGGTAGTCCTGTACTGTCTTGCTGGAGTCTCAAAATAATAGTGGCAGATTGCTAGATAAAGCAAATTCTGTGGGTATAGTGCAGTGTTCTTGGGGCTGCAGATGCCATTTCTATTTCAAGAATAATAGAGGTTTTGGAATAGGAACCAAGACATGACACAGGACAGAAAACTAGCTGAAGTGAAAAGAATGGCAAACTAGGAGAGACAATTTCCATGCAGAACAGTGATATTTTGGAGTAGGTAATGTTCTTTAAATGTATACAAACGTAAAATTCAAAATGATGTGCTGGAATGAATAAAGAAAGTTTTGGCATCTGCTCCCAACGTTCTCATTCCTCCATTTTCAAACCATGTTTTCATTGACTTTTCAAATTGAAATACACACATAAACAAAAGGATACTCATACAAAAGGGCATGTGTATGCGAATACAATTATTTTATATTTGTCAAGTCTTGCAATACTGCCCTTGCCGCATCCTTTGAGGTGAGAAAGGAATAGCAGAAAAAAACCCAAAAGCCATAATAAAACCCAGCTCTTTTTTTCTGGATCCTTTTCTCTTGGGAAGTAATTAATCTTCAGTTCCCTCTGCTTGACAGAGTGACCTTAGAAAGCCCAACACTACAGGTTTCCCCTCAACATGGTGGCCACACAGCCCTAGCTTTTGGATGCCTGAGGAGGATGGTTGAGAAAATGTACATACTACCTTAGGCTCTCTGCCTCTCTGCTGGAAGAAACCTCTGCTACTGGAAGCTCTACTTCCTCTACTCATAGAAGCATCTCTCTTGCCCAGTTGGGAGCTTTAACCTTTTTCAATAGCTTTTTTTTTTTTTTTTTCAAAATATGTAAGTGTTCTCTTTCTTAAAAAGTTGCTTGCTGATTAGAAGACCTTGCTCAATCTTTCCAGTCCCAACACTTTAGGTAGCTCCTACAAGCTCAACTTTTTTCTCTGGCTATTTGATCCTAGTTCATTTCATCTGAGAATAAGGTCCAAGCAAGATCTACACACTTCCAATATTAAAAAAAAAAAAAAGTGTAGCGTCCCCTCCCATGCAGCTACATGCATATAGAGAAGGAGCATAGAGAGAAAAGCAGCAACTAGCTGCCTGCTGAAAATTGCACATTACAGAAAAAAGACCACTTTGAGCAAAGACACAAATGAAGTTTGGTAAGTTAACTTTGAGGCTGTTTAGAACAAGGATCACAATGAGCTGTAAAGTAGTCTTACTCTGAAAGGGGAGAGGATGAGGTCAAGTATTCACTGCCAGGCAGAGATTCCTAAAGATAGGCTGAAAGTAAGGCAGCTAAAGGGTATACAGGAATCCTGGCCGTACCTAGGCCAGCAAGGATCAGCTGTCACCCTTTCTCAGGAAATAGCTTTGATTTTCTGCTGACAGGACGATCATGGACTCTCTGAGAAAATTGTTCCTGGGCTCATTGTAAAGGTTTTATCTATACTTAATGCCAGTGAACGGTAACAAATAGGAAGAACTTTTATTTGCCCCTCTCCCTACAGAGATATGCAAACCAGTATGACCAGAAGTCTACACCAGTTTTCAGTGAAATGATCCATTACACTTCCACTTTTCAAAAATTTCTTCACGCTCAAGCAGAATGGTGACAGGGAACTGTCTTTCAAGCTCCAGTACAGGAGCAAATTTTTGTCTGGTCCTGTGCCACTGTATTCACTGAGAAAACTTGTA
This sequence comes from Coracias cyanogaster, assembly GCA_033124195.1. Classification (NCBI taxonomy): domain Eukaryota; kingdom Metazoa; phylum Chordata; class Aves; order Coraciiformes; family Coraciidae; genus Coracias; species Coracias cyanogaster. Next base: position 21,654 of record JAVSBS010001399.1, read on the forward strand.
GAGAGTTTGTCAGAATGTTGTGCTGTCTTTAGACTGGTCAAGTGAGCATAATCTCCAAAACAATAGTTCAGCAACCTCCGAACTGTGATAATGACGAAAGAGCTTTGTTTCAGAATGCCGAATTTTTTTTGTACACAGCTCTGAGGAGCGACTACACACATTACTGTGTCCTAAGGATGTAGTTTTTGAAACAAGGAACTATGAACACCTGTAAGTGCTAACCATCACAGTAACAGAAATGTGCCCAAAGCACTTGTGACTCAGTTGTGAGTGTACCAGCATTTAAGTGAAGGATTAATGACTGTTGGGTTACAAATGCCCTTGTAAAGTTGCTAAAATTTCAGGGTCATGAACAGCATTATTTTTAGCTGTTTATTCTCTTAGCTCCCCAGGTAAGTGGACATTAGCCATTTCTGTTCATCGCTAAATAATCCTGTCTTACAAATAATAGAGTCTTTTCATTGTCTGAGCTCCTTCTCCTGATGCTCTAAATGATGACTTGTGAACAGGTTTAGAAAAGGTAAAAGATAGCAAGGAAACAAATGTTAACAGGGATCCTGCATGCAAAAATGCATACAGGGATGATAATATTACACTCTTGTAGTACTTGCAGAAAAATACACTGATGAAAAAAAAAAGATCTTGTGGGTTAAATGCTCTGAGCCTATCATAACCAGCATAGCATAAGCTACACTAAGTTCTACCTTCTCATGATAGGAAAAGTACAACAAAACACAGGATAAACCAATAAAACATTCTCCTTAGTTGGCTATCTGTGTAGAAGTGCAGCATTGTATATGACAACCACAGGCTATACAGCCCTGGAGAAGAAAACTCACTCCATCACTTAACTTTGGTTGGTGCTTAACAGGCACTTAATTGGGACTAAGCTCCGGAGAGATAGAGGATGACATTTTCAAAATGGCTGCCGTACAGTGGTTTCAGGGATGTTTTGAGAATCTAAAAATAGAAAGTTACCTGGAGATGTAATGAAAAAATGTATGTGAACCACACAATGTGTAATCACTGTTGTGTTACTGTCTTGATGCACACATGCTATTTGTTTTCTCTCATTAAACTACTAAAAATGCTGTTAATGGAAATGGATGATACAATGCCAGAATCCTTGAAAAGACAGGGCCAGACAAATATGAACAACTTTTCCTCTGCATTTTAAGAAAAGAGTTTGGGTTTAGGGCCTCATCTATTCAGTGCTTAATCAGTCCCATCTCAGAATACCCACAACTCCAACTTTGTTTCTTTTCCACACTAGTGAGACTGTTGCTTTAGATTTGTATAAATCTGATTAGAATTAAAACTCAGCTTGCAGGCATCAGACAATAAAATAGCTGTAGGGGAAAAAATACCTTCTGATATAACAAGCAAACCCTCCTTTAGCTCACTAGGTAGCTCCAGCATGTTTGGACAGAAAAATTAGTGGTTACAGTTTTCACAAAGATGTACTTGTTGGACAAAAGTAAGGTTCCTTATTGGTATCTATTTTCTTTGTAACTTACTTTATTTACTACTTGCACACTTCAAAATATTTTTGTAAAGACTCTGTATGTAATGCTGGGAGGTATTGAAACTAAACATTTATTTATTTTGAATTTCATTTTACATATAATAAGCTGTCAAGAGGCTCTCCTGCTGCAAACTGAACAGCTAAACTAAATTATTTACAGATACAAAAATCTACAAATATAAATGAGTCAAATTTAGCCTCCTACAAAGTCAAGATTTTAAGCAAAATAACAATCTCAACACTGGAATGTGAAATGCAAAAGATTGGCTAAAGCTTGAGTTTAAATTTTCACTTGAATTGTGAGGGCAAGTGTGAGACTCAACCCCAAATTCTTTCACTGGGCACTGTTAAAACTAAACATCAGAACTGTTAGATTTAAAGCAGCTTTGTAAAGCTTGTGGGTATGGATACATGGACATACTGGTTTGATGTCTTGACCAACAAGTTACCAATATGTCTTGACCAACAAGTTATCAATATGGCTTGGTAACTTCATACTTTGGTAACTTCCAGTACATATTAAAAAACTAATGTACAGCAACAAACCAGGAGAAAACATCAATTGCAGAAATGTGCTGAACAAGGAACAACAGTTATTGCAGAAAAAGAATCACTAAACCCAACAGCCAATACAAAACAAAACAGAAATGTCAGCCAGGCTGCCAGTTTAATATGTTAACAGTAATAGAAAAGATGATACTTCTAAGATATAAAGCATTTTATATGTCCCAGTTCTCACACCAGGTGTGTGCTACTGCTTTTAAAAAGGGGAGCCCTCAGTAAAAATGGTATCTGATTGAAAGATGAGATGCTTGAATATTTACAGAGGAGGTTTTGTAATCTAATAATGAAATTGAATTTCTATGGATCTTCCCACTCCTAACACCTCCCAAAACTTAGTAAGCCTTATGAAAAAAGTGACAAAAATAGAATTTTAATAATTTCTCCTATTTCTTTTCTTTCATAAGCTGCTTTCTGTCAAAAATGCTTCTGATATAAAAATCTCGAGTAGCTTCAGCATTACTGAAGTTGAAAAAAGATTCTTTGCAGAGGGCTAGCAGATGTTTTCTGAATTGTGATTGATGTGGCAGGGCAAACCAGGAGAAGGTAATCTAAAACTGAAGAAATAAGAGGCATAGCTATTCAGACAACTCAGAAAAAGTAGTTGCAACAAAGGGAAAACACATATGGGATAGGTTATTGTTACATGTGTTAAACAGGAATTGGATTTGCTTCTGGGAAAAAAGAGAGATTAAGAACAGTCTGATCTCCTTCCCTTTTCCTTGGCAGAAATAAAACTGTGATGAAGCGTTAAGAGACTGGGCGGGTTAGGTGGGCTGTAGTTTGCCTTTGGTCAATACTTCCCATGATCAGAACAATAAATTGCTTATTCCATGTATGAACATCTAAAGCATAGAAAAGTTCATTAGTTGTTCATACCAGCCAATCTGGCCATGTTCTCAACTAGCACAGTCATATAAAGCAGATGCAAATCAGAAGGCAGTAGCTGATTTTGGAGAAGCTAGATTAAATGGAAGAGGGAAGGTCCCCAGGAAATCAATGCAGTCACTGAAATTTAAAAAAATATATATCCTCAGATATAAAATATAATTTCCTCTAGCAATGCTTTTGGAAGTCTAGGACAAAAGTTAATCAAAATGATGCCAGAGTCACAGAGCATCCATGTACTGCCTTATGTCCTGAGCAAAACACTCTTCTATGAACCCTCTTGTGTCTCACTTCTCAGACGAATGGTACGCAGTGTGTGTTAGTCACCTCTTGGAGAGAGAACGAGAAAGCTTCGGACATGTTAAAAGTCTCAACAGTTCAGTAACAAATTAATAGATGTGCACTCTCTTTAAAGAAAATGAATAAAGGACTTTAAACCATTCCTTCAAGACCTTAAATTAATAAGCCACAAAAAATTTAGCTAATTGGAATCAAAGTATGAAATGACATATGATGTAAACCTGGGATAACATCAGATGCAGTAGACATCTGGGAGACAATAGAGGCTATCTTGTTGCAAAATAGAGGCTATCATATCCTTAAAATTTTGATCTGGAACAGCAATATCTTCCCTCACTTATCATGGTGTCAGCAACAGCCACCAATTACAAGTGAGCAGCTGGGAATCCACCACACTCCTGCTGAATCCACTTAGCTACAATCTGTGTGTGTACTTCTGCTCCTTTATGGTCCAGACAAAAGCCTATCTAAACAACAGTGCAAACTGTTCTTAGGAGACAGCAGATGGCATTCTTAGATTTTCGGATACTTTAGGACAAGCATCTTGATGGCATAGGCTCTCTCCCAGAGTCCATTCTGAGTGAGAACTCTGGGCATTACTTGAAGAATGAGTAAAAAGGTGCTAGAAAGTCTGATCCATCCAGAGCACTTCCGAAAAACCTCGTACTAAGCCACGCCAGAATATTTTTTACTATCTCCACGTCTGCTCTTTGATGTCAGCGTGGGTTTTATTTTCTTCATTTGGAAGGGACTGCCTACACCCTGATGTGGTCCCACATTATGGTACTGGGATTTTTTGTTTTGTTCTGCTGTGAAGACATGTTGAATAATCATGCCAGCACGCACACAGTAATTGGTAGGATAAAGGCTGACACAGTTATTGGGTACATTTGTAGTTAGTGCTATTTTTAGAAGAGCTACATAGCCAAGATCAAATAATAAATATTTCCCTGTTTTCATTGGCGTTCCTTAAATATGAGAGAAATCTTTATTACAAGAAGTCTGTGCCTCTGTGAGTAATCTTCCTTACTAAGATAAACCCCTTTTTGCTAGAATGAGTTAACCTTTTCTGCCATAAATTATATAATTCTGCAGGTTGTACCACTCAAGGAAACATACTTCTGGTCCTGATTGTGTAAGACCTGCTCACAGGAAACATCTTTAACTACGGGAGATGCTATGCTGGAATCAAATTACTCCCCTGAGTAATGGTGACCTAAGTAAATAAGGGACTTGCAAGCATGTGTAGAGTTTTAGGTTAACTATGAAGAAAGAAGCTTAATGAGGACATTTGGTTCAGACTGTTCTCTCCTTTTTTTCTCCACTCCCTTCCCATTTGTAATGAGAGCAAAACAAACTGGCCACTTGAGATTAAAAACAGCTAGGCAATGACATGGGAAAGGTGGTGCAACTTGTCCTCGTGTTGTGCTGTATGTGATGGAGAGATGGTACAGATGATTGAGAGGTCTTGTTCAAGAATGAAGGAGAACATAAGAAATCTGCTTGAGAGCACGTTTCCTACAGCTTTAAGAGCCCAAGAGAAACGAAAGGAACTGGACTTGGCAAAAGCTGACATTATCAAATGCAACAACAAAGTTTAAGGCAGAATTAAGATTTGGAAGCCAAATTTTGTCCGAATGTATTTGGAGCAATTCCCTCTGTTGTCAATGACCTTTATCAGACAGGCTTGGTGGCAGTAGACTGCCAAGTATACAGTCTCCACCAGCTTACTCCACTCTTCTGTACCTACACAAACCTTTCACACTTTGGAAGCTTTGATGAGGCCACTTCTATCTCCTCACATTAAAGGCAAGCCAGAATTCTCCATTGGTATGCTGCTTATAACCTCAAATGCATCAGGAGGGTAAATTCAAGCCCCTATCTCCACCAGGAACAGTGTATAAATGCAAACAAAGTGCAAAACAGATAAATGTCAACTAAACGTTGCCAGCAGCATGCACATTTTGAAAGAAAAAAACCTGTCTTCCTGACTACCAGTTAGTATTTGTTTAAAACTTAAGACTTAATATGTGCTATTAAACATACAGAAACAGGCAATGGATCACATTTCTTTGCCATATTAAAAAAGTACGTGATTCTCAAAAGAGATGTCATTCTGGATTTCTCAAATTCTCTCTTTATTACCTCAGTTACATTATTTCCTTACCTATATAAAGTGGCGTTCTTTTTCTTGGGCTGTGCAGAAAGCAATGAGAAATTACAGTTGAAATTTTTGATTGTAAACTAGAAAAAAGAGTCCTAAATGCAAGCCAAATAACCCCATTGTGTGTGTTTATTTCAATGGCTATGAAACGGAATCATTGCAACAGACTGAGCTGCATTGTCGCAGTGGCTGAGAAGGGCATCACAAGCCAAAGCAGGAGGGAAATCACAGGCCAGTCAGGTGGCAGGGATGAAATAAGGCGAATGTCACCACTGCACACTGAGATCCAGAAAGAACTAACAACAGGTAGAGTTGCTCTAGGTCCCATCCTCACCATTCCATAAAGTCGTTTGGCACTCCCAAGTGGACATGATGCTACAAATGAGAATAGTGAATTTCCCTTGGGAGAGGGCATTTGAGGGTAGTTAAAAGCCACCATTTAATTCTCTCCTGGCTTTATACAGTGCAGGCAAAATGTAAGGTTTCAGGAGCAGTATGCCTGAGAAGGAACTGGGCTCTCTGCATGGTGCTTAATCCTTATTTACTGGCCTAGCCTTGTCCACACAGCAGGTAGAGTGGATTTGAGGATGCTTCAGCTACACCAGGGGTCCTCAGACTTTTTAAACAGGGGGCCGGTTCACTGTCCCTCAGACACTGTCGGGGGCCGGACTATAGTTTGGAAAACGATGGGGGAGTCGCCCACCTCACTGATGCTGCCGCCCCCCTCCCTAGCCGGGCCGTGCAGTCCGGAAAGGGTGGCCAGAAGGGACTGAAGGAACTTTGCCGCACCCGGGCTCTGGCCGGGGCGTGGATTAAGTGGCAGGAAGTCATCTGCGGCTGCTTGGGTTCCCCCCGGCGGGGGTGGGGGGGCAAGGGGAGTTCTGTAAATACCCGTGGGCTGCTTTGAGGACACTGATGGGCCATATCCGGCCTGCGGGCCGTAGTTTGAGGACCCTCAGTACCCAGATTTATACGTGAAAGAAATGGATGAGAAGGTTAGCATGAGAATTATCAGAGCTCAGGGCCAACAATAAGAGCAGATTAGGGAAGCTCCACAATACCAAGACCTGAATGTACTCAGAATGCAGAAACAGAAAAATACCAGTAGGCATTGCTAAAAAAAAAAAAAAGACATTTCTGAAAGAAGAATAAACCCCTTCGTTGAGTCTTGCTGATGTTGTGTTACACTACTCTGTGGTTTATGCAATCAGTTCAATGGTGTGCACTTAATGATTACCTGGCTGCTGATTCTATAAAATACACATATTATAAACAAATAGTAATTTGTCTTCATTTTCTTTATGATCCTTCAATCTTAAATTAAGTTGTTGGTTCTTAAATAATGAATAGTTGTTACCAGCTATTCCATATTACGGATTCACCTCACCAGCTTCTTCAAAATGACCATGTTCTTCCTACGTACAAGACACAAGGAACCAATCTCGCCAACTTCCCTACAACCTTTAACCAAGTGATACTTTGTGGCATTCAGCTAATGACAGAGTAAGGTGCCCAGCAATTAACATTTCCATCCATACAGCCAAACAGTTGGTGCTAGGATATGGCCTTGGAATAATGTGTCATTTTAACCTGCACAAGTTTACAGAAATCATATACTCTTACTTTCTAATCACCAAAAGTGGTTTATGCTTAATTATTCAAAGCTATGTTGCCTGAGTTTTCTGTGGTACCTTGAAAATTCATTCCTGTGAGTTCAGAGCTTTGTAGAAGAAAGCAGAATGACATCTTCATCTTTCTTCACTGAATATTTAACAGCCCTACTGTGTTCTGAGCTCTCCCAGAGAGTGATCCTCACTAGGAAACTCAAATCTTCTGAGAACAAATTCTGTCCCTCCAAGTACAACCACAAAATAGCCCCACAGAGGTCAACCTTGTGGCATCAGCTTACTAAATGAAAGCGGAATCCAATCCACCTCAGAAATAGCTGTGAAGCAATTGTGTGGACCTTCGTCTCTCTCCATGGGGCAAACTAAAACATTTCTACTCATTAGGGTGAATTCTTTACTAGTTTTGTTAGGAGGTTGCTATATTTGTTTCATTTTGTTTAAGAGAGACCTTTAATATTGAAAGATAACATGAGTGGAAGCCAGGGTGATCCAACAAGTCCATTTATCTCAAATTGCTGAGAAAATGTGTTTTTTTCTTAATTTCTGCTCCACACTTCTATGTCTCTTTCTAGGAAGAAACATCAAAGGCCTACTCTTTGTTTCCACCAAATGCATGGAAGTATATAAGATGTGCTTGGGAACAAACCAACATTCCCACTCACCACTGTCGTTCATGCAAAGGAAAGAGACCGAACATTCAGGTAAGAAACAAGACCCTTAACTTCATACTTTAACAGCTCAAAACTGATGGTAGTACCTCAATTATTTCTGTACATGTATGAGATATCAGTGATTTCGGCATTCTTTGCCGCATTACAGACTGCTTGTTTTGCCGGAGTAACCATAATAGAGAAACGCAACACTGCCTGTGCTGTGCGGCCATTTATATATCTATCATGGAGCTGAGATATATGACTAGCATCAGCTGTGGCAGCAGAGCTTATACAGCAAGATTTGTGTTTCTTACAGGAGTACGTGCTATAAATATAGATATAACCACCAACCCACCAACGCGTGCTTTACCTTAATTTATTGCTAAATTTTGACAGTCAAGAGTACGAGTAACTGACAGGAGGGTAGAGCTCCTTTCAGCAGATTACCCCTATATAGTTTAAGAAATCTGGGTTCAGCTGCTGTAGCTCTACATCACAGGTCAGAGCAGCCTTCTTTAGCACCTGAAGTGCTGACTGTAGACATTCCACATTGCAATATATTGCGGCGCTTGTTTGATTTGTACCTAAGAAGAAATCAACCTGTTTAGCAGCCAGGTAATTATTAAGGGCACGCTCTAGAAGATGCCATTGGACTGATTACACAAACCATAGACCAGCGTAACACAACATCAGCAAGACACAAAGAAGGGGTTTATTCTTCTTTCAGAAATGTCTTTTTTTTTTTTTTTGGCAATGCCTACTAACATTTTTCTGTTTCCGCATTCTGAGGACATTCAAGTCTTGGTATTGTGGGGCTTCCCTAATCTGCTCTTATTGTTGGCCTCGCACTCCAGCCTTTATTCTCACGCTGAGCTTCTGATCCATTATTTCACATACACTGTTCGGTAAGGTGCATGCACAAAACATACATGATGTTACATTGATGGGCATTCTCCCAGCTTTGCCGGTGTTTCGGCAGCACACCGGGCACACAGGACGGCTGTCTACTGCAGGCAGACTGACTGAAGTGATGAGCGAACTGGGTTGCGGAAACATAGACTCACATAATAGTTTGGGTTAGAAGGAACATTAAAGCTCATCTAGACCAACCCTCCTGCCATGGGCAGGGACATCTTTCACTAGGTCAGGTTCCTCAAAGCCTCGTCCAACCTGGCATTGAACACTTCTAGCGATGGGGCATCCACAGCTTCTTGGGGCAACTTCTGAGAAGCACAGGCTCAGGGGAGCCACACGCCAATCGTCATTAATGCCAGCCACCAAGGCTGTTTTCTCTTGTGTTTGGCGGTTGCTGGGAACTCCGTCTCCCTGGCTGGAAAGGAGGGAACGGGGCAGGAAGCTGCCCTCCACCCAGCATGTGGTCCACTAAGAAAGTTGTCCATCGCGCCGCTGGCATCAAAGGGACAACGTGCGGCATGACCATCGCGCAGCTCTCGGTTTGGCTTATGGCCTTGGCTCTGCGCTTTCTCCCAGCCACGGGAAGGACAAGTCCCCGCCGAGAGGAGCGCTCCGCCGGAGCGGGGCCGGGACCGGCCGCCAGACCTTCCCGGTGCGCGGGGCCGGGCGGGGCGGGGCGGGCGGGACAGCCCAGCCACGGCTCCCCGGCGATCGGCTCCTGCCGGGGCCCCGCTCCCCTGCCCGCCACCTGCGCTGCCCGGGCCGGCGGCACCGCCCCGGAGCGGCCGGGGCCGGGCGGGGCCCCCGAGCCGCCTCTTAAAGCCCGGCCGCCCCCGCCGCCCTCCCTCCCCGAGCGCTCGGCCAGGACCGCACCGGCGACGTGGGTAGGTGGGGTTTTGTGGGGTTTTTGATGGGTGCGGGGGACGACACTGGAGGGATGCGACCCCCGGGCTGGGCACCGGGGGGTTCTCCAGCCGCCTCCCTCCGCTCCGCGCGTCCGGGCTCTGCCGTGGGCAGCCTGCGGAGCGCTGGCAGCCCGGACCCGGGGCGCCGGGACCCCGGCGCAGGCTCTGCTGCTCGGTGCAGGTCTGAGGACGCCTTTGGGTGCCTGGTGCTCCGCTGGGTCATCTCCAGCTACTGCTTCTCCATCAGCCCACTTCCCCCGGGCAGCTCTTCCACTGGCAGTGCCAGTCAAGCCCCTGAGAACCTGTCTGGAAAGCCAAGCCACGTTGCCTTAGCCTCTGTAGGCTCTCGGGGCTGAGCTTCTACCTGGTAAGGTTTATCTTAAACTCTAAAGGCATATGGAGTTTAAGAACCTAGCCCAAATTAAATGGTGTGTTTCTTGTAGCTGTTAAATAATGCTTTTTCACAAGAGTGTTTACCTAGGGTTGACTTAATCAGTGTTTTTTTAAATACAAAGGAACACAGTTGGAAGATTCAGATAAGGGCAGAGTCATTTAGCTAGTTAATCCTGAAGATTCGTTCCTATCTGAACTGGAACGCCAAGTAGAGGCTTTTCAGTGGTGTAGATCTCCATCACCCTTCGCTGGACCCTTGGTCCTGCAGCGTCTGAGGATGTTGGTGTGCCTCTCCTAGCAAACAGTTCCTGAGCTGGCAAAACTTTATCTTGGGTAGGGGAGGAACTTGAGATGCCTGAAAAATGAGGAAGTACCACTGCATCTTCAGCAGGCAAATTGGTACTCTGCGGACAGGCAACTATAATGAAGAGCAGGCAGAGCTCGGCAGTGATGCTGCCCAGAGGAGCACCAGGGTCTCGCTGGCCTGGGCAGCCAGCTAGGAAAATGGGGAAGAGAGGGAAACCTGATGCAGCTGGGTCTACTCACGTAACATCTGGTTTGCTTTAATGGTTTCCATGTCAGTGTCTATCTGGAAGGGGCTCCTGGAGTCACTTGTCCTGATGGCAGCAGCATCGTTGCGTAGACACTGTAAGGCCTACACAGAGGCAACAGACTTGGCTGTGCTGGTAGGATTGGGAGGAGAAGGCAGCAGGAGAGCAGGCTGGCTCTGGAGCCAGGAACATCCTAGGTGACAGTATGGTTGTGTACACATTTAGTCTGGCCACAGACATGAAGTATTTCAACCAGGTAATGTTGCTTTGATGGAAGCAACTGCAGTGGAGCAAGGCAACGCGCTCCCATCTTGTGACATGGACCATGAGCTGCGAGGTCTGCAGCATCCCACAGCACCTCTGTGACTGCAGGGAACCATACAGTTGGGAGCGGCTGGGGTATGTGTCAGGGTCATAAGCCTGCCCCTGAGCTTGCTTGCAAGTGTGGGAAGGAAAGTGACCTACTGAAAAATAGCTATTTTATTCAGTGCTCGAGCCAGGAACTGAGTGGCTTCTGTCTTTACATTGCTTAAAAATATTTAATATCTTAAGGGAACACAAAGCGCATAACTGTTTAGAGCTTTACTTTGAAAAATGAGAAGTTCTTCAGTATTTTGTGGTGAAAATGAGCAGGTCATACTCTACAGGGAGAGCATGAGAGGTACCGAGGGCTTCCCAAAAGAGGGACTGCTCCAATGTGCCTCTAGAAAAACCCAGATTTATCACTTAAATTGATGCAAAATACTGAGCGCTCTGTGCTTTTGTAGGTCTAATCCAGAAGGCGTCCAACGATGGAGTTCCTCAGAGTTTAGGTGCCTATGTTGGCTTTAATGCCATCTTAAATACTGAAGTTAGTTTACGTTGTTAGGAAAAAAATGCCTCTGCAATGTTCTCTGTGTAGACTTTCTTGCAGAGGTGATGCTTTTACATTCTGGAAAGGAAAACTACCCAACCCACTACAAGTTCCTTGATACATTTTCCCAAGGCTTAGCTAACAGACAAGAGTGAGCTGCTCAAATTGACGTTCCCTGTACATGTTACGATAAACTAGCAGAGTGATGTATGTGTGCTGGAAAGGCCAACAAGTGGAAATAATCAAGGAGTTATGAGGATAGTCTGCCACTAATGCTTTGGTATCCTTCAGTCTACCTGCTCACTTCAGTTGTATAAGGGACATTGCCAGTAACTTTAATGACTCTGGCATCTGCATATGCCCTGGAGTTGGTGTGTTAGCACTTGCTGGATGTTACTTGTTTTCTAGGAAAATATATTCTTGAATTATCTGCATAATACTACTGTCTCTGTGAAGGTAGTTATCCCACAGCAGTGAAGGAAAGAATCGGATTAAATTGTTTTAATATTTTTTCAAAATGACTTTAGTATCATGTCAAACACTATAGTGTTGCTGTCAGCTGTTTTCATCTGTTGTGAACTATGGACTAAATAATGATCTTGGCAAACATTTTTCTTCTAGAGATCTGTTATGGATACACTTCATTTGCAGAAACATGGATTTCAAAGTTCACATCTTGTGCTCGGTCTTATCTTAATGATAATGAACTCGCTCATGTGGTTTTATAGGAAATGCTGACGTCCACTATGTGGGCACAGGGCCTTTATCTGAGAGGGTGCAAGTTCAGCCTTCAAGCCTGTCCCCTGAGCCAAGCAAGCAGGACACTGCTTGGAGTGCTGCCAAGGATTTCGAACCTGCTGTGAGCAGCTGGAAGTGACTTCAGGGCTGCAAGCAGCTGTCTACTCTTGCTGACCCCAGGGAGACCCCTCCTGTGCTTCCAGGGCTTCCTAGGTTAATGCTCAGGTTATGGGAATGCCTGCTATCATGGATCATTCTGTTGGTCCATGTATTCAGCCCTCCTTAACTCTGAGCTATGGGAAGTTTGTCCCTTTTCATGACTTGGCATCCACTCCTGGCAGGGCATCTTGAGTCTATCCCTTGGCTTACTTTCAGGGATGTTATGTAAAAGGTGAATTGAAACAGGATTCACCTTCTGTGGGTGGTAGGCTGGGTCTACCAGCACCCTAAATGTTGTGAGCAGTCATAGTAGGATGGGATGCTCTGCCTTGTCAGTCCTTTTTGACTTTTTTTCCTGTTAGTGTGTGTGAGTCTATAGCCTGAAAAGCAAAAGGCCATCAAGTGAAGCTTTTCCTAATAACCCCCTTGCACCAGTAAAAGTCCCCCTTTAACAAACTGAAAATTTACTTACCCTGAACAATACCGCTGGTGTTTCATGATTTGTTTCGAGCTGAACTTTTCCCATATCTTCCAGTAGTTTTAAAGGAGTGTTACTTAGTAGTTTCCACTAACTTGTGTTTTTTCCCCCCACAGCTGCAGCAAGTATGAGTAAGGGCAAGTCGGTAAGTATTGCTTTATAAAAAAAAAAAGTTGCTGACTCTCTTTGAGTTACATTGTTTGGGTAACTTTAGCAATGCATTAAAAAAAAAAATCCTATAAACATACTTTAAAAGTATAAAACAGTGAGTTATTGGCCAACACACACAAAGCAGCCTGGTACCTTATTAAGTCCCAGCTAAGTATTAGTGTGCTCACCATACTTATAAAGTATCTGAAGAGCCTTTGCTGACTGGGCAGACATTGGTTGGGAGGAGAAGGGTCCCTGGAGCCCATCTTTCATGTGGCTGAGTTGTCATTATCCACTGACTCTCCCTTAGGACTCTTTTACCTTTCGGTGTTAGTTCTTCCTCTTGAATCTTTGAACTGTTAATGATACCTGTCTCAGCAAGCCTATCTCTGTCTTTACTTTTCTTATCTTGCAAGGTTTTACTCCACAGACTTTTCCCACAGCTTTTTCACTGCTTACTGGCTTCCTGAGCAGCCAAAGTCAAAGCTGTGCAGTGGGGTGGTGTCAGACCTGTGCCTGGCATTCCCAGGGCAGGGGAAGGTTACACAGAGAGCATTATAAAATATGACCTTTAGGTTACCTCTGCAGTGGTGGATCTGGTGCTTCCTGGCCAATGAGGATCAGTTCCAGAAAATGTCTCAGCAAATGTGTGTGCATGCACATGTATAACACAACAGATGTTTAAGAGGACAGTATAGTACAAAACAAGAACTGTATAGGTCATATATTATGAAGGCATAACTGCATATTATTCTTGCTTGTAGCATCTTGGAAAACCAGAAGAAGGTCTGTTACCCTAGGAACAACCCTGTAGCTTTCTCCTGTGTGCCCCTGTTTATGCTCAGTCCCAGCTGTGACATGCAGATCTCTACCAGTTCAGGGGCAGACAGTAAAAACCCACCAGTGGCTGCTGTGCTGGCATGTGAATGCAGAACATCTCCACCAGGCACTTAAGCACCAGTGGCTTAAAACAGAAACCCAACCTTGGTGTGAGCTTGGTAGCTCCCCAGATCAGCATGTTAACACCCTCTTAAACAATAAGCTGTTGGGTAATGTGATAGCATAACACTGGGGAGATTTGTGAGAACCCCAAGAAAGTAAAAAATATTTTAGTGAGATTTTGTGCATTTCTGGTGGGGGTGGGTCCCACCAGCCCCAGGGCCAGGACTGACCTGCCCCATTTCTCTGTAGAAAGGCCAGCCACATGGAAGGCTTTTTACTGCTTCAGGTGGGGACATTCCTTCTCAGCTAGGCTATACAAAATTACACTGGCAGAAACCAGTTTTGTTGTGTGGGTTACTGTTTTAGGGCCTAACCTAATAATTGCTGCAATCAAAGCCTTTTGGGTATATCTAATGAGTGCCGAGCCAAATCTGCATGGTGTGGTTCTTCATCCATCTCCTTGGGAGCATAAACTTTTGCATGGCTTAGGGGGATGGTGCACGAAGAGGGCTGAGTAGCACTATTCTGTATGAATGCCAGTCCACCAAAAGCTGTGTCCAAGTTGGGTCTGGTCATCTAGAGCTCCTGCTATCTTCAGCTGAGGGAAATAGCACCTTCACATGAATTTTATCTGATTTTGGGATACACGTGTATGGTCATCCTTTGTAGACATCCCTTTTTGCCCATGAAGGATGCAATTGACTTAAGAGTGACAAGTTTCCATTTAGGTCTCTAGATCTGGTTGTCCTAAAGCTAGATGAGTCCAACCTGGCACTCAGCTCAGCTGAAGTCAGATTCCTTCAGTAAAGCCTGCTTATCAAACATGTGTAAGATGTGCACTATTTACATGGTTCAGCCAATAACAAAGATCAATGCTGTTCAGGCTGCTTGGACATCCTAATGACTGAGTCAAACTAAGTCAGCAATGCTCTCACCACTCTGTTTCCTTTCTCTTGCAGTAATGACAAAAAGTTTATTGTAGCACAAAAGTCTTGCAAAGTGCTGTGGTGTTCATTAAGGCTCTGGCCAGAGACCTTGCTGGAGATACGGGCTCTCTGATTTACTCGTGTCATGCTAGATTTTCCCATGTAAAGGTTACTTTTCTTTTGATCTATGAAGTGAACTTTTTTCTGTTTTACATGGAGTACAGATTGTTTGTCTTCCTGTTGTGAGGGTTGAGGAATCAAAGCAGTACCTTTTTATTTTTCTTGCCTCTGCTGCTTAAGTTTCACAGCTGTTTTACCTCTGGGATGTTCCGAGGCTTATTACAAATCTTATTTTTGCAACCTGCAGAATTAAATACATAAAAAAAACGTTAGAAGGGAGTATTATGTTCAACTTGCATTCCTAGTGATTTTAATAGAAATCATATGAAGTTGGCTAAGAAAAGCAGGTGATCAGAAGTTAAACTTTGAATTCTACTGATCATGCCAGATTTGTACCTGATGTATGCTTTTTTTCTCTGTCTTAATGGCAAGAGCCATGTCATGAGCTTCATGACTGTGACAGTGGAGATGCCTATTGCAGCAGTAAAATTGGCAGTTAATGCCATGCCACTTTAGGTTAGGAGTAAAGCCAGTTGTATCAGCAGGTCTGAAGAAATGAAGGATTCTTTGACAAGTAGAGTATTGGTAAGGATAGGGAGCTTTCCTGAGAGATTTAACTGAATAAAAAGTTTGTCTCAACACAAAGTGTTTAAAAACAGCCCCAGGCTTCTATCTATGGTGTGCTGTCGAGGCTTAGTGTGGTGGGTTCTTTGTTGTTTCAGTTTCGAGTTTTTTCAAAAACATTAGGCTTTTTGCACTTTTTTGGGTACCAGTGAAGATTGCTCTAAGGGTTAAACGCTGAAGACTTCAAATGTGCATAGCACAATGCTTGAAGGTCAAATACAGCATTGCTGAAGATCTCTTGCAAGGGGCAGATGAGGTGTCTGCAGAGCTCTGGGGACCAAGAGGGCAAAGTGAGCACTGGCTCTTTGTTCAGGTAAACCAGTGTCGTTTCACAGAAGCACGTGCAGCCTCCTAACCGAGTACCTACCTACTCCCACTGAGTCTGCATCGTGCTTGCTCAGGCTGTGGGTCACAGTGAGTGATGTTAGTCTGTGTTGTGCAGCTCTGAGCTCATGCTGTCTGTCTCTTGCCTCCAGCCAAGCTGCTTTGGCTACCCCTTGAGCATCTTCTTCATCATCATCAATGAGTTCTGCGAGCGGTTCTCCTACTATGGCATGCGAGGTATGTTCCATGTTCTGCATCTCCTCATGTCGACCCTTACCTGACCCAGCCCTGACTTTGGTTCGTAACCCTTTGTTCTTCTTCTTCTTCTTCCTACAGCGGTGCTTGTTTTGTACTTCAAATATTTTCTGCAATGGGATGACAACTTATCTACAGCCATCTACCACACATTTGTTGCTCTGTGCTATTTGACACCAATTCTTGGAGCAATCATTGCAGACTCTTGGCTGGGAAAGTTTCTGTGAGTGCTTCCTTGGAAAACAAAAAAAAAAAAAGAAAGCTCACCTGAGATAAGTAAGGTCACTTAAACCATCACCTAAAGCAGCAGCTCAGAACAACAGCTTCTGGTGTTTGCTACTCCAGGATTGTTTGTGGGTTGGTTTTGGTTTTATTTGACTAGTTTGGTTTTTTTTCCCTCCAAAGCTTAAGGTTTTAATTGATTTAGCTCAGACCTGAAACTGCACAAGTTAACAAATGCTAGCTATGGTAATCAGTTAATGGTAGTAGCTCACTTTCTAAGCATGCTGCATGTTTTTCCCCTCATCTGGACAAAACATAAGCTAAACAAAGGAAAGTATTCACCAAGCTGTGAAAATAGATACTGGAAGCTATAATTACACTGGATTGCCTCTTTACCTATTGCAGGTGGCCAATGAATTTGGAATATTTACAATATACTCTGTGATTTCAGTTTTGACTTGACAGCTCAGTAGAAGGTTATACGAAGTTGCAACTCTTTCTTTTAATGGTGAATTCTGGAGTTTTACCTGTGTGCTAGCGCTCAGAAAAGTGCCAGTGAATTAAGTGCTTTGAAATGTAACCAAATTATTTCCAACAGGCTGATCTTGCTGTCCTTTACTGATGCTGTGATTATAATAGTGTTTACTTT
Organism: Coracias cyanogaster; assembly: GCA_033124195.1. Taxonomy (NCBI): domain Eukaryota; kingdom Metazoa; phylum Chordata; class Aves; order Coraciiformes; family Coraciidae; genus Coracias; species Coracias cyanogaster. Next base: position 38,577 of record JAVSBS010001399.1, read on the forward strand.
GCTGCACAAAAAAAGCATAATAAAGATTTTATGGAGGGATATGAGTCAGGAACGTTAGCTGACTTGTCAAAGGTCTCCCAGAGATTAGAGATTAAATTCGCTTTTCAGTTGGTCAGCTGAAGGCTGCACCATCATCTTCTGCTCTGGGAGCCCAGGGCTAGAACCACTGCCAAGTGTGCACTGTGGAGCGGGTCTGATCAGTGTGAACTCATTGCAAGTAGCTGGGTATCTTGCAGATTTCAGCCTGAATGTATTTTATACTTACTTGTTTAGATGTTTTGGTCTTTTAAATCTATTTTAGCCTTTATCTGTTTTATCAGGGTGAAGCTTGGCATCCATTCTCCTCTGGTACTTGTGTAGCATGGCTCAGGGCCTAAAACTGAAATGTTAATCTTGACAAGAAAAGAAAAAAATGCTTTTGAAAAAATGGGTTTAATGTATAGATGCCTAAAATACAGCAAAGTGCTGTGAGGAAGGCTTAAACTAATTAATTTCCCAAAATCTATCATGACAAGAGGAAGAGGAGGTTACCCAAGAACTGTTAAGCACTCTTACAGGAGAGACTTAAATCTTCCACAGTCCATGCATGTACTTTGTGAAATGTCTGCCAAGAAGCACACTGGGATCTGCTCACATATTGTTAGGTGTGAAATTCTTGGGGGAAAATTTTACAGAAACCACAACAACTTATTTAATTGGGTATCCTCTATGCAGTGCCAATTATGTAAGCATTGTCTTCACAGCATTCTTATGAACCTCATAAATGAAAACCAGCTCTCCTAGTCAACTCAGGTGTAAATTCAATTGGAATTCTTTCTCCCAAGTTGTTAAGCAACTCAAGTAACTATATGGAAGTGCTATGTAAAAAAATCTATTTTGTCTATTAAATGCCACTAAATAGCAGATTCACTGTTGCCCCACTTTGTATGGATTTTTACTCTGCTACAGGGAAGAGCATTTTTTAGTTGGAAAAATTTTCTTCTAAAGGCTGTCTTATATTAGGGTGCTCTAAGCTTGCTGTGAGGACCTCTTGCTTTTGTCTAATAGATTCAGCTTGTCCTGGGTCCTTGAGCCTTGCCCTTCATTGTTATGGGCTGCACTGGGTTTAGGAGTGCTGCTTCTGAAGACTAGAGCTTTAAATAATTTCACATCATTGCATCCTATTTCTTCTGCTTTTCCTCCAAACTGGAGACCTGGGTCTGTGCTTACTGAATGTAGCCCCAACCAAGGAAGCAGATGAACATGGATTAAACTATAGTCTAATACCTAAGCTCCAACAAAGTTAAAATGGAGTATGCTTTTACATACAAGAAAGCGGAATGGACACTAAAGGCTGGGAGCTGGTGATTCTGTAGTATTACCTTCCTAGGCACTTCCTGGCAGAGGAAAGTCAGGCTGAAAGCCTGTAGTCTGTACTCTTCAGCGCTGCTCTCACTCCACTCTCAGCTTAAAGATACTGGTACTCTCACAACTGAGAGAGTGGGGTAATAGATTTGTTGTTCACAAGACTATTTGGAGGGAGTTTCCATCTTTAAAGTAGTTCTTAATTTTTAATTGTTTTTTAACTCCTTGCAGCTAAAACATAAAAGAACACAAAGAATGTTTAAACAATATTAAAATCAGGGTAAGTGCTGTACTTCAGTGTTGTAGAGTAGTCCGTTTGAGCTTCGTATATGAAATGTGGTACTGGCATTCTTGAGCTGGTTATTAAAAAGACAACCGCTGAAGATATTTCAAAATCTCCTGTGACCTGGTGGTATCTACAGAATCCATTTGTCATCTTGCCTTAGTTAAACAAGGCAAGCTAAAACAATAATAATAAAAGTAAACAGAAGTACTGTGACAGGTACGTGGACAGATTTTTACAGTAGCTTTTGCTAAGTTGAGTCCATAATTTGTTGTATCTGTTAATTATGTTTCTTTTCTAAGCATCTCTGACATGAACAAGAGTCTGCATTATTTTTATGTGTATGTTCCCCATGGCTTAGTTCTGGGGCCTGTTCTCTTTAATATCTTCATCAATGACCTGGATGAGGGGATCAATGGCACCCTCAGTAGCTTTGCAGACAACACCAGGTCAGGCAGGTGTGTTGATCTGCTTGAAGGTTGGGAGCCTCTACAGAGGGATCTGGACAGGCTGGATTGATGGGCTGAGGCCAAAATATAAGGTTTAACAAGACCAAGTGTTGAGTCCTGCACTGGGGTCACAAAAACCCCATGCAACGCTACAGTCTTGGGAAAGTGTGGCTAGAAAGCTGTCGGGCAGAAAAGGACCTGGGGGCCAGCTGAATATGGGCCATCAGCGTGCCTAGGTGGCCAAGGCGGCCAACAGCATCCTGGCTTGTATGAGAAATAGTGTGATCAGCAGGAGTACAGAAGTGATCTCTGTACTGGGCACTGGTGAGGCCACGTCTCATAATGTGTTCCATTTTGGGCCCCTCAATACAGGAAAGACATTGAGGTGCTGGAGTGTGTCCAAAGAAGGGCAACAAAGCTGGTGAAGGGTCTAGAGCCCAAGACTTATGAGGAGTGACTGAGGGAACTGGGGATGTTGAGCCTGGAGAAAGGGGAGGTTTAGATTGGATATTAGGAAAAAATTTATTCACCAAAAGAGTTGTCAAGCACTGGAACAGGGTGCCCAGGGAAGTGGAGTCACTGTCCCTGGAGGTATTTAAAAGACATATAGATGTGGCACTTAGGGACATGGTTTAATGGTAACCTGACAGTGCTCAGTTAACAGTTGGACCTGATGATCTAAAGGTCTTTTCCAACCTAAATAACTCTGTTTCTGTATCTGTGTGATTGTGTTAACATATCTCAAAATTTCTCCTGTCTTTAACAGGACCATTGTCTCCTTGTCCATTGTCTATACATCTGGGCAGGCAGTCATGGCTGTGAGCTCCATAAATGACTTGACAGATGACAACCGGGATGGCTTTCCTGATAATGTATATTTACACATGTGAGTTGCCCTGTACATGGGTTTTTTCCAGGTTGGTGAAGAGTAGGACAGCTTATACCTTATACAATAGAAATTCAAGTAGCCCAAGACTCTTGCATTTGCTTTAAGTAAGAAAGCAAAGTGATCCTTCTTATTTTTTTTCCTTGTCTCTTTTTTGCTTTGTTCCAGTGGTCTGTCCATGACTGGCTTGATTCTCATTGCACTTGGAACTGGTGGAATAAAACCTTGTGTGTCAGCGTTTGGTGGAGATCAGTTTGAAGATGATCAGGTAACAATGTCTTTCAGACTTCCAATCATACAGACACTCTTACTAATATTTGACTGTATAATACTCTAACAATAGACATATTTAAACATGTGCATTACTGTAGTGTTCCCTGAGTAGCTGAGAAAGGAGCTAGATAACTATTTGTCTCGACCTGTGCAAACACAGCTGCTGATTGTTCAGTCTAGGCTGATCAGCGTGGTTCTGGCTAAGCCTTTCTAAACATGTTTTTGTTTTTACTGTAGGAAAAACAAAGATCTAGATTCTTCTCTATCTTTTATTTGTCCATTAATGCTGGAAGTCTCCTGTCTACTATAATCACCCCAATTCTCAGAGGTAAGGCCACACATTTGTTTATAAAATAGAATCATAGAATCATATAAATAGTTCAACATTGGTAAAGGATGAGTGTTGGATTGCAGTCCAGTTAGGTTTGAATGAATGGTCTGTTCTTTGATACCTTCTGGAGTTATCTGGCAAATCATCTCCAGGTTTTCATATGTGTCATCCAGCTTCTCATGGATGAGATACTGCCAAAAACAAGCCAAATCTGCATTGCCTTCAGGATCAGAAGTACTAGATCTGAAGAGACATGCTGAAGCCATCAACTTGTGGCACCTCTTCCAATGCCTTTACATCTCACACAAGAAAGAGTTGTGCTGTTTGCTGGGAAGGGAAAGGGGGAGAAAGCCCTCTACTCTGGAAGTGGAGATGATTGTAAAGTGTGCCTGTGTGATCTGTGCACATGGGAACACATTTATCCATGAGACAAAGTAAACAATGTTTTTCATATAGTTAAAGGAGAAAGTTATTTTTCTCTTCTGCTTATAATGAATAGCGTGATCCAAAACAAAAAGCAAACAATTCACTGATCCATATGCATATGGATTTTTGTGGCAAGCTTACACAGATGGTGCTGTATGGATGTGCTTGGCAGGAGTTTGAGGAAGGCTGTTTTCTCAGAAGAAAGAAAACAGCATGTGAGTTCTGGAATAACCCTAAAGCACTCTGCTGAAATTCTAGACTTTGGATTTCTTGACAGAAACAGACTGTGTAGAAGTATTTTAGATGTTTGCTTAATGCAAATTCTATCCTTTCCCAAAATGGAAGGAGACGTGCATAAAGCACAACATGCAGTTTGCTTCCATGCTGATACCGGATGAAAACTACCTTGGAAAACCAGACAAATTCAGCTGAGGGAAGTGATACCATTATATCCTACACTTAGTATGTTACTTACATGTTTGTTTATTAACTCGATCCAAAACTTTTGTAATCTAGTTCCTTTCTCACCAAGAACACACATTTTAGTAGGATTATTAACTTCTCAGCATAGAACTAAATGTAAATCTCCTATGAGGAGAGACTGAGAGATATGGGACTCTTCATGCCAGAGAAGAGAAGGCTCAGGGGGAACTCATCAATGTACATAAATACCTGCGGGGAGGGTGCAGAGAGGACAGAGACAGGCTCTGCTCAGTGGTGCCCTGTGACAGGACCAGAGGCAGTGGGCACAAACTGAAACATGGGAGGTTCCCTCTAAACATCTGGAAACACTTTCACTGAGGGTGACTGAGCGCTGGCACAGGTTGCCAAGAGAGGTTGTGGAGTCTCCATCTTTGGAGATACTCAAAAGCCATCTGGACATGGTCCTGCTTGAGCAGAGAGGTTGGACCAGATGACCTTCAAAGGTCTCTTCCAACCTGAACCATTCTGTGACTTTTGTGATACATAATTCCCCTTTTTAATAATGAAAGATAAGTTGGATACTGATCATCCACTCTGTCAACAATAACATCAGCAGAGACTTACTACCCTTGCCACCAACCCAAGTTAACAATGAATTCAAGGAAACAGAAACCCCATATAAAATACTGGCAGCCCTGACTGGGTCTTTTATCTAATATTACTTTGTACTACAGCTCAGGAGTGTGGCATTCATAGCAAACAGCGGTGTTACCCACTAGCTTTTGGAGTTCCTGCTGCCCTCATGGCTATCTCCTTGGGTAAGTGGAACGGTTTCCACCTTGTTGCTTCAGTTACAGACATGATTAGATGATAATGATCTCAGAATAATGAGAAATGGTAGAAATCTCCCATTATCAACCTCTAACAATACCTGACTCTTTCTGCAATTTTTGACTTAAACTTTTTTTTCTTGGGGGGTGGAGAGGTGGGATTAAGTTGAAGCAATCACTTTTACAGAAGAGACTGATTTACCAGGAGAGACTGATGAGGCTGGGGAGAGGCACAAATACACCACTGAAATATTTACATTATGTAATTTACTGTCTGTATTCCTTGGACTACTGGGGTGTATAAATAACATCTTTTGAATGTAATGTGAGAACTTAGGGACAAAGTGGCTTTTGGAAACTGTATCTCTAATCCAGGATAGAAACTGTATAAGGTAATTGCCCCTGCACTGGAGAAGTGCTATACTGATGTGCCAGTATTTCTCAAACACCTGCATTTTTACAAGCTGCACTATGGTTCACTCCCCAAGCCTTTCTGCTGCAGCACAAACTGAGGGATGTCAGTACATAGAACCTGGGAGATGTTGGTATGTACCACAGTGCCTCTCGTGGTCCTGACTGGGAGCCTACCCAGGATGAGCCTTCAGCTACTGGTGACCTCATCTTGCCTGTGCAGCCAACCCAGGGCAGACAGGAGGGTGGGGGATGGTGAGGCTAGGGCATGTGCCTGGGTGTGGGAGCTGAGGAGACCTTGGTGAGTCCTGTTCAGGCAGAGCCTCACGTGTCCCTGCATGATGTGAGTTGTAGCGTCCTTGACTCTTGAAAAGAAGCCTGTAAAGCTGTCTTAATCTGGTACAGCAAGGCCAGAGCCAATGTCCCAAGTGGTCCTTGTTTTGACCATCCCTCAATTATGCTAGCATCCCACTGAAGACTTACCAGATTTAGTCCTTTGTCTCAAATAAAAGCAATCAGCTGGTATTAATTTGATTTCTTTTATTTTGTGATAGCATCCACATAAGCAATTTTATTGCTTCTTAGAAGGTTTGTTCCCACCGTGATGCAACTCCTTGACTGTTACAATTTCCATACCAAATTATTTGCCACTATTTTCAAATAACCCTGAGTTGCTTTTGGTTTGTTTGTGTATTGTAGTTGTGTTCATAGCTGGAAGTAGAATGTACAAGAAAGTTAAACCTCAAGGAAATATAATGATTCAAGTTTCCAAATGCATTGGAGTAAGTACTATTTGTATTCCCTAAACTCCTGGCAGCAGTTTTTCAAACAGTTCAGTAAACTGCCTATATCAGAAATCTGTCATAATGTGAGGAAAGCTTCTGAAATTGTTTTACTTTTTTCCTTACAGAAAGTTTCTTGCTGACACCTCCAGATTTAGACTGCCTTTTTATTTCTCTATATCTTAGTTTATATGTGAATCTATACACCAAGGGAACAAAATCAGATGTCAGTGACACGTAAAAGCTCATCCTAACTTCTGGGAATCATTCCTTCATCATTTGTGCACCTTTATGCAGCCTTGTAGTAAAAGGAAAACCATGCCTTGACCTGAGTCAAGAGCAGAGCTACTAGTAGATCTTATCAGCAAAAATTTATTGCTTATTAAAAGAATGTTATTTACAGTGCAGAGATATATTGATCCTTAATGTATTAGAGAGATTAGAGGGGGTTATAAGTTAGTGCAAGCCTGCAAGGAAGTAGCTAAATCTGCATGAATAGCACTCCATGGCCCAACTTTGAGTGCCCCAACTTTGAGATCAGGGGATTTTTTTTCAGATCTACCTCCTTGTTATAGCCAAGCCCATGGCTTGTCTCGTAAGCACTGTCAAAAGCAAATCTCTTTAGGTGACTTTGGCCGCTGCTTAGAGTGCTGCCACTGAGGTCCATCTTAATATTGCTTGTTATTCCATGCAGAAAGTCTCTGGAGTATTTCAGGTTGTATTTGATATAGTCAGTGTCAAAGTATGAAGGATATCTACAAGATGCAGCTTCTCCTAGTGAAATGCACTCTTAAATTCAGCTCTGAAAACTTGTGTATACAACATTCTTCTATTTGTTGTTGTACATAAGTAAGTCTGAAGTAGGCAAGTTTTCAAGTTCCTAACAGCAATCCATTGTGAGAGACTACTCTGAGCTGTTTGGTTCACCTAATCCCAGGTGCATGCTCCACTGGATATGCATCATGAGGTCTTAAATGCAATATTCCCTTCAATGCTTAGAGCAGTTAACCTTTGGCACCCTCTAAACACTAGATGCAGGAGTGTCAACTTCAATGACAAAACAGCTGACAGCATTTATAAACATATGTAACGCCATTAGGCAAAACTCTCTTTCCTCAGTTTGCCATCAAAAACAGGTTTCAGCATCGCAGCAAGGAGTTCCCCAAGAGAGAGCACTGGCTAGACTGGGCGAGTGAGAAATATGATGTAAGTACAAGCATTGGGCGAATAGTTTGGGGCCTTTCAATCATTTAGAAGCTAATGGACTGGCCAAACCTCAGTGGTCTCCACAGGTTTTCACCCCAGCTCCTGTGGGAGAAAGCAGAGCTGGGTGAGCTGATGCTCTGTGTAATCATAGGCTGCCCAGGGAAATCCAAGGGAGGTGAAGAAAAGACTATTTCCCTTGTTGAACAAATGAAAGCAGCTATTAGTTTTTGACCTAGTAAAATAGCAAGCATTGTCAACTTTTTGTTTCTCTCAGTAAACTGGCTTCAAACAAAAAAGGATGGTTTAATGACTGCAGAAGGGGGGAAAATGGGCATGGTGTTGACTGTCATGGTTAAAACGCAGAGCCACAACACTTACTTTGGGATCAAACTGCAGAATCATGCTTGGGAATTTTAGCTTAAGTGGATACATACTGCATCCCCCTGGCCTCAGTACAAGCTCCTTACCATAACTCTCAAAGCTTTGTATCCCACAGTCCCCAACCACGTTCCTTGTCTGCTATCCACCCTGCCCTGTTGTCAACAGCAGCACAAACCTTTGCCTGCCCCCTTTATTTTCCTTTTCCCTATGTGCATTTTTGCCGCATGAAATGCGTTCCCCTCTAACCTGTTTTTCTAACACCTCCTTCCTAGAAAAATAATGCAGCACAAAGTGCTAAATCTCACACTACCATCAGTATCCATGTCAAGAGGCACAGGTCTCTCTGATATCAATGCCACCTTTAACCAGCAGTCCTTCCCACACCCACAAGCAGACCTTGTGCTGTTTAACAGAAATCAGTAGAAGTGCCCACAGCATACATAGTTTAGGATGTGGGTAAACATTACATGTCTTTACCTGTTGCTGTCTTGCAAATAGTAGTCTGCAACTGTTTGGTTTTGTTTTTTTGACCAATTCCTGTTGTGTAATTCTCATTTGCAGAAACGACTGATAGCACAGACTAAGATGGTGTTGAAGGTTCTTTTCCTTTACATCCCTCTCCCCATGTTCTGGGCGCTTTTTGACCAGCAGGTAAAGTAGAACTTGTTTGGATTGGCAATTAGAGCTGGACTGTGTCATTCTATGTACTCTGAGGTCATCAGACATAGAAGGTGCCTATGGGAGGGTGGAAAACAATCCTTTGTAAATTTTTTAACCTGGTTCTAACGTTAAGGGGTAGTTACTGAGTCATGTTAGTACAGAATGTTCTGCAGCCAGGGGAAACTCAATTTTTCTGGATGTGCCCAGGACTGATTCAGTGACTGAGGCCTCTCCAAATCTTGTATCGGCCAGGACTCAGAGGATGAAACTGTAATTTAAAGGTTTCATAGTTCTAATGCTTCTTCTGCTGCCAGTTGTGAGATGAAATGTGGGATCCTACTGTAAATGCTCTGGAGAATTGGGGCTGAAATGACTTGGTTGCCAGTTTGCTTAATCCCTCAAACTCATTATAAAGATCTCACACCTTCAAGCAGAATTATAAGCCTCTAATTCCCATTCAGTTGGTGGACTGAGTGCTTAGGCCTCATAAAAGCAGGCTTTCATAGTTAAGTACTGAAGTATGAATTGAGGAGGGTGTTTGAGAGAACCAGGGGATGAAATCTTTACCCAAGACAGACTGTAGGAAGCTTGATCTGATTCCCTAGGTTGTGCCACTTTAGTCTAGTACCAGTGGGCTGTAACTAGTGGTGTGACCTGTTACAAATAGGCAACCCTGCTATGAAATTCAGAATTAAATACTCATATGATGAGTAATAGCTCGTACCTCAGACAGCGGTACATCACAGGTAGTTAAAGGCTCTCACCACAGATGGAGTGCAGCACGTTCCTGTCTCACCCTGGGCTCTGGCTGAAAGTCAAGTCCGCTTAACCCAACTATAGGCAGATTTTCTGGGCAGAGGGCTCAAGGCAGGTCCAGCCCTGGCTTGGCTGCTCACTGCTGGGCCGTCTGAAGGCAGAGTGAACATGTCAGTGGTATGGGGTGCTCAGGCAGGCAGCACAAAGGCATTCAGGTGGCTTCTGTGCACAGCATGCAGCAGTGCTCTGGGCAGGATGTCCCTGCCATCTCTTCAGCTAATCTCTGCATCTAAATTACTTTCTACTCTATCATGAAACTAGTAAATAAAGTGAAATGGGACACAACGATCACTTTGTTCAAATGTTTACATTGCAGAGTAAGAATACTCTCATAGCAAGCTCACTTGGTTTTCTAATGTTCAACACACTTTACTTATGAAAACAAGCCAAGAGGAACTTTGGAAGATTGAGTCTACAGTGTCATTTAACTTTCTCTTCTTTTGTTAAGGGGTCAAGGTGGACACTGCAAGCCACAACAATGGACGGAAATTTTGTAGGTTGCTTTTTTCTTCATTAACATTAACTTTTCAGATCAGTTTTGTTGTCTTAATATTAAAACCTATTTATTTCTTCTTCACCAGGGATCTATTCAGATTCAGCCAGACCAAATGCAGGTACAGTAATCTTCTGTCTGCCAATTAATTCTAAGTGCTTCCCAAAAATTTAATATATATATGTCTGCATATACTTGTTTTAATTGCCCTTCGTTAAAAATGGACTTTGAAAAATACCTTTTTTTTCTCCCTTCTTATGTTTATCTTCAACAGACTGTGAATCCAATCCTCATTATTATAATGGTCCCAGTTGTCGATGCTGTGATTTATCCTTTAATCAAGAAATGCAAGATTAATTTTACGTAAGTTAATGTACTTGCCCAACCTCAACAGAGGCTCATTTTAGTGATTTCTTTAAACTGTTCTTCCAGCCATAATGTAACAAGCATTCAGCTAAGGAGAAAATAGCAGTGTAGTTAAAATGGGGTTAATAATATTTTAATGAAATGAAAATTTTAAAAATAGAGAATACTACAAGTGGTATGTACAGGCAGCACAGCAGATGAGAGGAAGAGAATCTAATAGTAAATTAAGAATATTTTTCAGTTAAGGGCAAAATCTTCTGATTGCAGGAGGAAAGCTGTTTATTGTTCTCCACTTCCCCTGTGTCTACCCCCTTTCCCTCCCTAAATGTAAGAAGTAGAAATACAAAATACATCCTTAGCATGTGTCACGTTTTGGGCTTAAAACTACCTGAGACAAGACGTGTTTCCCCTTCAGTCCCAGTGAGGAGTCTGGCTCATTGGATACTTCTAGGTATAGCTTCAGAGGGCTCTTGCACATTATTTTCACTGTTGGTAATGAAGTGGCTACCACTTGCCAAGTTTGAGAGGCAGGAGAGAATATAGTTCTTAAAACACTTTCTATAGGACTAAGATGCAATGCTGGTTTTTTCCATCTAGTTATGAAAAACTGGGGGCATGTTCTGGAAACACTGTCATTCATTTGTGGACACTCTACATCTAATATATGATGCCATAAATAAAATATCTACCTTCAATTTACCCTTACAGCTTACCTGAATGTCAATAGATATCTCCCAATTAAACATATTTCCCACACTTTTTTTGTCAATGTTATTTTGATTTAAACATAGCAATATATCCACAAGTTGTTACCATTTTCTTAAGGGTAGCCTCTTGTATTTTTCTTTGTTTTAACGCTAACAAGTGTACTGGATTGGCTTGGTTTTTTCTCTTCCTGCAGACCAGACTTCCATAAGCACCATTATTATGTTCAGTCAATGTTTGAGTCCAGTAGATGCAGTGTAACAGGTCATTAAGATACTGCAGGAAATATATATTTCCTGATACCATAATTATGTATTTAGAGGCACCCAGCTTAGCAGAACTTTTTTTTTCCTATAACATCAGCCCTTCAGATGGTGATAACGTGCTAGTTGGGGCCATTTGAGTTTCCCACGGTGGGAACAAAACAACTAACAGCTGAAGCTTTGAATTAATATTTGTCTTGAAACTCACATGTGTGTTTTGTTGTTGTACTAGTCCCCTGAGGAAGATCACTGTTGGTATGTTCCTTGCATCTTTGGCTTTTGTTGCTGCTGCCCTTGTGCAAGTGCAAATAGACGTAAGTTCAGCCACGTGCAAGTATTTACTGTTAATATTTAGTTGTTAATACAGAACAAAGTGTGCTTAAGGGGAAAATGAGCCAAGACTTCTAAATTTGGAACTAAGCGCAGAAGTAGAGGGAGGGAAAAATATTAAAGTATATAGCAGTAGTGTGATTAGCATAATAAAACTAACTAGCTATGAACACCATCCTGCAAAACATCTCATCTGCCATTAACATAAATCTCATACATTAAAGGCAACCTCAGGTTTTTAAACAGACTAAAAGTTGAAAGCCAGAGATTTGTTTCGCCAATCGGGAGCATCTTTGTTTCTTTGATCTCTCCTGATATTTAGATTGGCAATGATATGTGACAGTGAGAATCCTCATCACAGCATGGGCAAAGATGAATCTTGTTTAAGGCAGGATTTATCATACCTAACTTTCCTTGCCCTAAAGGAGAGGTGTTATGCCTGAATCAGGTGAAGGTTTCCCCTATAGCTGGGATGTTGGTAACACCTCTGGGAGGTGATCCATTGCATCCTGAGATCTGAATAGCCATCCAGAGGTGCCTGCCTGTCTCCATGCACTATCAAGGCAAGACACTCAACTCTTAAATAGCTTTAGTTAGGGATGAGGAATTGTCTCTTTAATGCCTGGGTCAAGCAACGAAACAGTCTTTATATTCAACTCTGCCTCTTGAGGATAGATGGAAAGGGTCTGGCCTTCAGCTGGTACAGACAAATCCAGGCTGTCTTCCTGAATGCCCTGTTCAGAAGGCCAGAGCTGTGCACACACACACATACTGGCATTGGGTAGAAGCTTCATCAAAGCTGGTAACTCCCCAGACTCTTGCACAAGAAGGTCCTGCAGAAAAGTAAAGATGGGGCTGTTTTTGTTGTGTGATGCACCCAAAGAGATTGAAGACAACAAAGGTAGAGGAAAGGAGGAAAGATTGAGGCAGAACTCAAATAGAAACAGTGCTTGCAGATCTTGATGCTCTGCAAGAACAGAAGCTACTTACCCTTAGACCTGGTGGGAAGTGAAATCTCCAGAAGTTCAGTTTCTCTGGGCTTTCATACCAGGCAGTGCCCATACATGCTTCTGTGGAGTTCAGCAACACTAGTGCTGGGGGAGAATGAGTCAGAACATGGTACAAAGAAACTTAGCAACACAGGCAGTCATAGGATGTGCAAAAAGCCCATTCCTTGAACTACAGAATGGTCTTGGTAGTGCCAGCGTGTTGCAGGGTGTGATCAGAGAGGAAACATATCTGGCCATGGAGGCATCATTGCAGATGGAAGACTTCTTTCCTGAGACAGCAGAAAGGCAGCTTGTGAGACTAGTAACAAAACCCATTAAAGTTGCATCCCTCTGACAAGCACAGATCATCAGGCAAATGCTAATTTTCATAAGATAATTAATCACAGTAATTACAGTACCTTTTCCATATGACTTAGGATAGGACACTGATTTTACTTTTTCCTGTCCTACAGAAAACTCTCCCAGTTTTCCCTGCAGCTGAGCAATCCCAAATCAAAATAATAAATCTAGGTACCTATGATGCAGTGGTCCAGTTTGAACCTCAACTTCCACCTGTGGCTGTAAAGTCTATGGAGTCAGTAAGTAATGGGAAATAGGGAAGAGCAAGCTAAAAAAAAAATCTAATGGAGTAAGTCAAAGTGGTTCTTAACTAATGGTTCAAAATTGATTCTTTTTTTTCTCTATTAATTTTAAAGGTTTTTTTTTTTGTATTGTGGAATGAATTATTACTGAAAACAATGAATAAAGAAATGGCAACTATTTTGATATTTTAAGTAGTACTAGTTTGCTTTGTCAAGAGGGGTTTGTTTTCCCAGAAACTTTAAGAAACTTAATAGTGATTTTGAAGTAGTTGAAAAATTCACTCGCTTAAAAGGTGCCATTTCTTAACAGCAAGAACACCCCTTCCTTTGATAAAATTTATTCAGCTCTAGTAAGTCACTGCTTTTACTGTGAGTGATCACTTAATTGAACGGGGAGATTTTTCTGTGGCTACATAATATATATATCTATAAAGCTTCAGATTTTGCTGTTGAAGAACCTTTTCAGATTCTATTACAGTACCACCTTAATAGCTCTACTGACGGCAAAATGTGGTGGAGCTGATGGACACTTCTAATAATGGAGATTAGGAAGTGTGTTCTCTTGACAGCCTGCACTTCTGTTTCCATGTAAGAGGAGAAAGCTTATTCCATTCTTCTTCAAATGTGCCTTGCATCAAAATTGAGTTGTGAGGAGAAGATAAGAGCACCAAAATTGTATGCTGATGTGTAATTGATATAATAATGGTGCATACCTGAAAATGAAGAGCGTTAAAATGTTCCTGTCCCTACTATAGACATTTTATAATCCAGATGTTTTGGATTATATGGACCCTAAAAACCAAAAGGGTTATTTCAGTAGTAAATTAATGTTTATTAATCTTTTAAGTATTTTATGTGGATGAAATGTATTCAGAATATTTAAAATATATCCTGGTAATAGTCACTCCTGTTAGGCTGAAACCATAAAGATGCAGCGTGCATTAGCATCTCTTAGAAAGTGTTTCTGTTTGGAAAATGCTGTATCTTAACTTATGCTAATACTGCCTCTGTAGCTAAACAGAATTTTACTTGATGGTGAGGATAAGCCTGACTTATGTGGAGCAAGAAATACACAGGAAAATGTAACAGCTATCCCATAATGCTTGTGGGAAGCTTGTGTTATTTTGAAGCTTGTATAATGAAAGACATTAATAAAACACAATGATCAAATGAAATTAGTGGTTGATGTAGAAAACCCAACAAAAAATGAAGTTAGGAGATGCTCGTGATCTCTGGCACTTCAGAATTGACTCGTGTAAGCTTTTGACCACCTGGAGCCCGTAACACTCCCTCAAAGGTGTAGACAAATGCACAGTTGCATGGAAACTCATATCAATTCGTTTTTCTTTGTAGACAGGCTACATGACATTTGAGACTTCTCAGTTGCGATCTTTAAACATAACTACTGGAAATAACACTACAACTGAACCTATCAGTTTGCCAGGGGGAAATCGTCACACTCTTGGAATTAAAAATAATGAGACAAGCATTGTTCCTATATGGGTAAGTCTGCTTAATTCCCAAGATACACATTGACATCTTAGCAGCACTCTGTGGCGTGTGTGAAGCTGGGAGGACAAGCTCTGGGTAGCTTTTCCCTTTGTTTTGTCTCTCCCTCTCTGATGTGCCACTGAGACTAGTGAGCTGTAAAGAGCAGAGCAGGATGGGTTTGTTTTTTTTTTTTTTTAAAAAAAAAAAAAGGAAAAAACATTACCAAATTAGTATTTAACTTGACAGTTACTCTTGTACCAAGATTTCAATGTGTGGTCATAGAGTGTTTTCTAGTAGATGTGTATCCTAGTAGGATCCTAAAAGCGAAGGTCTGGGGCCTCTATCAATTCTCACTGCTAGGTAATAGTGCACATTTAAGCTGTTCACTGATGGCAATGAAGTATCTCGTTAACTGTCTCTTCCACCAGCTATTTGACAATGTCACATCAAAACCAGAAGAAGGAAATAATCTCATCAGGTAGAGTTTGTTGTGCTCCTAAACTTTGGCAGTGATGTGACTGTCTCTTCAATCTGCCTCTTGGGCAAACTTCTTGCTTGATATAATTTTCTATACTGTAGGAATTCTCCACTTGCTGGAAATTTCACTCTATTTAATGGGTGTAGAAACTTCTGGGGCATGATTCACCTAAGCTACCTTGCATATCTACTTTGGATATAAACTGGCTAAAATTGGACGTGTGTGTTCTGTTCCATTTCTATACTTTTTTTGTAGACAACCAGCAGAGATTGCATGTCTGTATCTCCTGTTTTTAATCTTGGGTAAGAAGTATCCTGCTACTTCTCTGCTTTTCTTCTACATCTTCCATTTGCAAATGTACTTGTTGCTGGTTGTACTAGAGGCTTGTTTTTGACACTATCCTAAGCAAACAGTGGGCTGATGTGGGCCTAGCTTGCTTTTTGCATTAACCACACTTCAAGAAATTTAAAGATGTTAACTGACACACACAACAAAAAGCCAACCAACAAAAAAACCCGAAGACTTGATGCTTGTTGTGCTGCCAGAATATAATGAAAAGTAAAACTTGTATTTTTTTGATGCATGCATATTTTGTTTCATTATTTAATCACTTTTGCATTTTAAAGGTTCATAAACAACTTGCCTGATACTATCAACATCAGTATGGGTGAAACTTCTTTTGGAGCACTGATGCCTCTTTCTGCCAGTGATTACAAACTCTTTCCAGGAGGAAGGTAAGCATTTTCCTTTACCCTAATCTAACCACTTAAAGACATACTTGTCTATGGTAAAAGGACATAGTACTCTTTTATTCTATATAATACACACAATTGTCTATACTTACGGTCTGAAATATGTTTTTTCTTTTCCAGAAAAGATATAATTATGGCTATTAGAAATTTAAACGCTTGTACAGTTACTTCGAAGGGACTTGGATTTGGCAGTGCCTATACAATTGTAATTGATGAGGTGAGTTGCCAGTGCTGTTAGATGGACAATACAGAATTATCATAGAATCATCCAGGTTGGAAAAGACCCTTGGGATCATCGAGTCCAACCATCAACCCTACTCTACAAGTTCTCCTCTAAACCATATCCCCCAACACCACATCTAAATGACCCTTAAACACATCTAGGGATGGTGACTCAACCACTTCCCTGGGTGGCCTATTCCAGTATCTGACTACTCTTTCCATGAAAATTTTTGACCTAATGTCTTAATTACCTTTTTTTTTTCCTAATGTCCTAATTACTTTTCATGTCAATATTTTCTTTAATTAAAAACACACTTGTAGAATTATCCCTCTTGCCACTTAATTGTGCATATGATAGAATTTTGGTATGTTAAACAGAACATAAACCCATCATTAAAAATAATGGGTATGACAATGACATAAAGCAATAATTCATGTTAATCACTACTGACCTTAAATCTTTAGCCCTATTAGACACTAAGGATTTTCATACAGTCTTCTGTAAACTAACTATTACTTTATAATTAGGGATGCAGTGCTTCATATACAGTATTTCTTACTTACCCAGAACTTTGTGTATATGTGATTATAGAGATGATATAGAGGTGCTTAGAGTGCCTTTAGTGTACAGACTCTTTATCAACATTCCTACTGTGCTATTTTAATTTTCAGTGTGCTGAAGCCAGACTTAATGTAACCTATTCTGAAGATATCCCACCCAATACAATCCATATGGCTTGGCAGATCCCTCAGTATTTTATTCTTACATGTGCAGAAGTAGTCTTCTCTGTCACTGGGCTGGAGTTTTCCTACTCACAGGTAGGTTTTGCTCTTCAGAGCTCTCATTGTGTTAAGAATCCTAATACAAGGAAAGATCTTCTGTCAACTATTGCTTTACGTGGTGGTTCTGTATTGCTGCTTTGAACAATTATACCCTTCAGAGCTCCCTAGCAGGGCTATAGGCTGATGCAAGTTGGCATTCAGTGTTTAAATTACATCATTTGAAGACTCAACTTAAATCTGTTTCTTACATGTGACTTTCCATTGAAAATAAGTGGAATTGTACTGCTGCTGTAAACCCAAACTGGTTTTACAGCCCTTAAATATAAAATGAACAAGTACTGATACCTTGCCTCCACACAGTCTTTAGCAGTAGTTTAATTATACCCTCTTAATTCATTTTGTTTCCAACTGCAGTTTGTTACTAGCTGCATGTACTTCTTCCCTTAATTCTGAGTCTATAAACTGCAATGATGGGAACGTCAAGATGTGGCTTGCTAGACTAAGATGCACTGAATTTCTTCATTTAATGCATCCCTTGTGTGACTGAGATGTAAAATGTTCCTGTTACTCAGTATGTACAAAGTAAAAGGTGTTACAGTTAGTACTTAGTAATCTCTTGCTCCTCAAAGCCTTCTCCAAGTCTGTTTTTGTTTAAAATGGTTTATTTGGGTTAAGGTTTTTGTGGATTTAAACCCAATAATCAAAGTAATTGAAATTTTGTAGTTGAAGTTTTTGGGTTAAAATTGAAGTAATTGGGTTAAACCACATAAAAGGTTTAAAATGAGATTACCTGACCAAAAGGAGGAGCCAAAATTCTCTCACAATTTTTGATTTTTAAAAAAACCCCAAAACAACAAGAAATCCTCCTACGTCCAGGGAACCAGTGTTCATTATAATGTAAGGAATGTAGTAAGCATCAGAAAATAAGTAATAGCAGTGTTTGACTAAAATGTAAGTGTTTTACTTCTCTAGGCCCCATCTAATATGAAGGCAGTGCTGCAGGCAGGATGGCTGCTGACGGTGGCTGTTGGTAACATAATTGTCCTTATCGTGGCTGGAGCATCCAAACTCAGTGAGCAGGTAAGTGCAGAAGCAATTGGTGTGCTACTGTGTTATGCTGTGGGAAAGCACAGGGGACTCTAATCCAGGGGAGAGTCATGGCTGATAATCCTCGACCACAACTGTTGAACATGAGCATTATGGTGGATTTGCATATATAATTGGAATACAGGAGGTTAGAGTTAGCTACAGGAGTGTACCCGTCAGTTGTAGAACTAGTGCCTGACTGAATAATCTCATTAGAGTATGTAAGTAACAGAGTTATGAATATTTATAGTATATTTGGATTAGAATCAGTGTTGAAGGCTGTGACAATGGGGTAGTAACTTGTCTCCTGGAACTTCTTCTAAAGTTTCTGCTGAACTTTTTCCCCAACGTGTATGTATGTGTACACACACAAAACTTTAAACAACTTTAACAAATACTTTTTCAACAAAGGTTTCTACCTCTCCTATCTGTTTGCTATTCTTAACTCTTTCTCTGCCAGGCTGTGATGCTTGCAAGCAGCAGTGTCTAGCATCTCTACAATAAATTGCTTCTCATGGTATGGAAAGGCTGTGAGCATCTGGGATTAAATTCTAGACTAATGGGATTAAAATCTACCAAAATTCAGTTTGCTGCTAATAAACCTTCACCTGCATGCCTCAGTCTTGCCACATGCCTTCTCATTTCATTGGTTTCAAACCTCATTCCTTGAGGCGTGAAAGCTGTGGTTCTCCTGGCTCTTGGACAGGACTTTCTCAGACTACTAACAGTGCTCCCTAATGAACCAAAAGGGTTATCTGAGAGGGAAGATCCTGCTGTTGGAACAGGTCTGGCAGGCCTGGTTTCAGATAAATTAAACAGGAAGAGCATGAAACAGAGCTGTTGAGGTTTTCTCAGGTGGAGGTAGCACCCTGAAAACAGAGTTTCTGGCCTGCTCTCTACCCAGATTTGTTGTCTGTAGGAACTTTTTACCGCTGGCCTAAGAGGAAGCAGGATCACTGCTGCCTGGTTTAGAATGAGATTACCTGACCAAAAGGAGGAGCCAAGTTTTTCTTTTCAGTCTTTTGATGTAGTCCCATGCCTCAAGGAAAAGGGTATTGTAGGACTTTTCAGCATTCACAGAACTTTTGTCTCTTCAATGAAGACAGAACTACCTAAAGGGCCTCAGTTCTGAGTTGCTTTAATATGTATTATATACATCTAATACTTAGTCCTGTAAGTCGTATGATACTTGTTAGGTATGCTCAGTTTCGCATTCTGAATTAACTTCATTTCTTGCAAACAGTAAAATGGTATAATTCTTTTGAGAAGTGGATATTGATGGATAAATTATACTTTTTTTTTTTTTTTACAGTGGGCAGAGTATGTGCTGTTTGCTGCCTTGCTGTTGGCAGTTTGCATCATTTTTGCTGTCATGGCTTATTTTTATACTTACGTTGATCCAAGTGAGGTTGAAGCACAACTTGATGAAGAAGAGAAGAAACAAGCCAAAAAGGACCAAGAGGTCTATGAAAATCAAACTGAAGCTGTCTCTCGAATGTAAAAAGTGTATTCAAGGAGTGTTTGTAAATTATGGTATCCAATTATCTATCCCTCCAGTAAGAGGAATCAGGGTATCAGTAACACCTTTGGATAATGTGTCTCAGGGGAGAGGTTAAAAAACTGTTTTAACTTAAAATGCAGCCTCTCTTGGGAAGGAAGAGAGTCTCTTTTCTACCGAACACGGTGTCCTGAAGAAACTCCAGCAGAATTTGCACTCTTAATGTACCTCAACCTTAAATACCATAGCACTAAAATATTGAAATTGCACTCAGCATTACTAAACCCTGTGAAAAGATGTATTTTTTTACTGCATTTCAATTTTATATCATAAAATAATCAAGTATTGCCAAGAAATAGTAATTGAAGCCAAGCTGTCTGCATGACCCCTCCAGACTCACTGTTACTTGAAAGCAGCAGGTCACGTGCCTTAAATTCTTTTGTACTTCCTTACAGATAATGGGAGCAAAGATCTGGCATTGCACAGATTAAAATGCTGTCTGTGCTTCACATGACAGTAAGTTGGATGTACATTGTAATATAATGCTTATGTGCCTGTCAACTACTCATTTAACTCCTGTTATGTTTTTAATTAAATGTATATTAATGAAGTGTCCACTCAGGTAAACATACAGTGGCAAATGATGCTTGGAATAAGCAACAGCAATAAAACTTGTGTTGTACCAAAATAATGGAAGTGATGTAAGATTATGACTTAGTTACACGTTAACAAAATTTGATTTTTTCTGTCTCTTCATCTGTGCTCCATCACTTGAAGCTAATGGACCAGTGTCAGTCTCCTGTAACACCCATCAAATTTATAGTATAGGAAGACTAAATTTTGCTGCTTAACAGGATTCTGTAGCCCTGTGGCCAGTTGTTGTTTGCATATGATTTTGGAAATGCCTGTGTTTAGATCCACATCCTACACTTTCTCCAGCAGCTGGCTTGGACTCCCTGGTCCCTCCAGCAGCCTCATCAGACTTAAAGCTGCTTTGATACCTGGATCCAAATACTCTTATCCTGTTTTACAGCAAGTGCAGCTTGACATTTGCAAGTGGTCACACAGACATACATATTCAAGAAATGTCTATGTTGCTGGTGCTGTAGATAGATGGGCCCCTGTGACCTCTGCTTCCTACTCCATGCGGCTGGAACTTAGACCTCCATGGGGACTGTGATTAGAGTCCCTCACTCATTAAAGCAGTTGGAAATGGAGTTTGATAAGGCAAGTCCAATACCTGCATCCCAGTTAATCCTGTACCCCATAGGCAGTAGCCTCTATTGGTCTGAAAGGTCATCTATGGAAAGCCTTTCCCATGGATTCAAGATGCTGGTTGTCTCCCCAACCCATGGGCCTGAGGGTCTCCTGAGACAGTCCCAGGAGGAGCTGGCTCCCCGCTATCCTCTGAGAAGTTTAAGGGGGTTTTGAACCAGCTTTATTTGGGGTAGATTAGCCTTTCCTTTGCAAGTTAAGCAAAATAAATTCTTTTAACTGTATCCCTTTGTGATAACATCTTCTGTCTACTATTTTGCTGTACCTGGTGAAATGTTTAATTTGCATTTTAACATTTCCTTTATTTCCTCTGAAATGCAGGTTGTGTGTCTATTTTTATATCACACTTTGAAGTTAGCAATTTAGCAAACCCACTAACTTGTCTACCACAGATGGATGTGGTTTATGGGTAGAAAGCCACTAATACTGTAAAATTACATGGGAATGCTTTCTGAGGAGGAGAAAACAAGCTTCCCTGTCTCCTCAGCCCAGTAAGGTAGTATGGAGGCAGTTGTATGTGACAAGATTTTTATCTCATTTTCAACAGTGACTGAAGTAATTAAAGTTAAAATATCCATGTGCCTTATCATTCGAAATTTGATGTGAGAAAAAAAAAAAACAGGGAACCTTATACAGACACTGGGGCAGCTCTTGTCAGCATGGCTGTTAGAAGCCATATGCAGGGAACTGGTCTTTGGGCTGGAATCAAGTGTTTTCAGTCCCCTAGTTTTGAAGATTAAAGAGGTAAAGTTAACCTCTGAATCTGACAGTTTTGGATGCTGTCTAGAATGTGAGACTGCTGAGGGGGTCTTTTGCATCTCTTGTACTCTTACAGAGAAGATACCCTGAAATAAATTTAATTAACAGTTGATCATTCCAACTTCAGTTTTTATTTCAAACAAAAACCTTTACCAAAATACTGCAAAAGCCTGTTCTAGCAATCGAATATTCACCCATGTCTTGCGAGGTAGATACAGGAATGTGTATGTCCATATGCTTACTAATATTACAAATATACTGTACAGCTTCCATGTTTTTACTACTGTGTGTTAGCTCAGCCTAATGACACTTGACTTAAAACTGTCCAAAGTCAGATACTATGAACTACATGAATCTAGTCCCTGTCATTTGCTGTTCTTAAAAAGGAGCCTATGAGCAGCCCAATCCTTGCAAAGATTTCTCTATAATTTTAGGCAAATGTCTATACAAAGGTGTTGGGTTTTTATATTACTGGAATTAAATTCCTGGAAACAACTTCAAGCTACCTATACATAGTGTTACTCTACTGTAGTGGGTCTGGCTGAGCTGGTTTTCCCCATAGCAGCCCTGATGGTGCAGTGTTTTGTGCTGGGAGCTAGAAGGGTGTTGATAACACCCCCGTGTTGTGACTACTGCTGAGCAGTGCTCGCACTGCCCGAACTGACCAAAGGGATATTCCATACCGTATGACGTCAGCTCAGCTATAAAGCTGGGGAAAAGGAGGAGGACGGGGGGGCCGTTCCGTTGTCCTCCAGAGCAACTGCTACGTGTCTTGGAGCCCTGCTTCCCAGGAGTGGCCAAACATCGCCTACTGATGGGAAGTAGAGAATAAATCTTTGTTTTCCTTTGCTTCCACACGCAGATTTGTTTGGCTTTGCTTCTATTATTATTAAACTGCTTTTGTTTCCCATCTTACTTTCCTCCCCTTTTTCCCCTCTCCCTCCTCAGCAGAGCAAAAAAAAGGGGGGATGACAGAGTGGCTTGATGGGCACCTGGCGCTCAGCCAAGGTTAACCCACCACATCTACAAATTATTTTAATATTTTTCATTCATACCTTACTTTAGCATAATATCACTGACTATCTTGCAGAGGTTGGAATATTGATAAGAAAATAACTAGGTCATGCCTTAAAGAGTGAAAGAGAGACAATTTATCAGAGAGGAAGTAACAACTCCTGAAATCATCCTACTCCACCAGGACATGGTTCAGGATAATCAAGGATGCCCGATTTCCGGCCTAATTCAATCACTGCTGTTCTTCCTAGAAACACCACTGCCAGACAGCATTTTGTGAAGTTTAGCACAGTACAAACGTAACATGAGAGCCCCCAAGTCAATGGACTCTCCATTATTGCTGTTAAAGTTTTTCACTTTCCCACACTCATTCCTAATCTGAGTCAAAGCTCTGCATAAAAAACTTAATGCCCAGAGGTGGATAACAAGTCTGTATCCAAGGGAGTTTAACAGCTGATCTGACTCCATATGGGGAAGAGAGAGGAGATGCAGATGAAGAAAACAGGACCTGTGTTTTCAGAGAGTAGCTGTGCACGTACCTGAATCAATCAAATAAAAAATAGATGCAAGGTCAGTGGCCACCCACTGCAGGCACCTACCCCATCACTTGGAAGCTCTCAGCAGCATCCTGGTGCAAGGACTCAATGGAAGGGTGAAGGGGGGCAGTTAGGAGAAAAATGGGCAAGGATGTGGGAATCTCTTTGTTGGCCTTTCAGAGAGGACGAGCTGGGGTTTGTGTTTCATAACTGTAGAGATCTCAGTGAAGAACTGGGAGAAGATGTCTTGCAGCAGGGCCTGAATAAGCTTGGACAACAGGTGGGGTGCAGGCAGTGCACCTTCATGGGTGAAGCCTGTGCCACAGCAGGCACAGCTCTTTCTTGTGTAGCCTCCGTGACTGCTCGCTTGGGTAGCAGCTGGGCTGGACAAAGCTGAGCCACTTCTGCTTTTATAAAGGGTTATTTTCAATGAGATGCAGAGCACAAAGCCTTTTGGCAGTGGGAAAGCTTGTAGAAACTACATGTTATTATTTCATTCATACTGACATACCAAACACTGATTTGACAATCTTAAGCAGTTACAACTGTCACTGACTGCATCCTAAAGGAATCCTAATTATTGCAGAAGCTAATCAGGTTTGTCTTTGCCAGCTGAGGTACAGGAAAGGAAAAGATGTCTTGCCCTGCAATGCCAAAATGGCAGCAAGACCTTCTGCAACACTCCTGAGGAGACTATCTGTGGTGACAGTGGCTCTGTCTCCAAGACACCGTTGCTGTGTTTTGGGGGTGAGAAGGAAATAAAAACTGAAGCTGTGGAAGCTGCATAGCTAAATAAAAAATGAATTAAAATGATGCAAGAGCTAGGCATGAAATAGAGCGAGGCACTTTCACAGCACTTGCTCTGAAGCTGCTGTTGCAGCCTCTTGTTTGACCCGCTTCTGCTGTTAGTGGCAAATAAAACCCTCATGAGATCTCAGCTGTCTGCTTACGTGAAATTTTGTCCTCCTCCTGTGAGATTCAGCTGACTGTAATATATGTCCCTGTCAGAGTTTCATTCCATCATAGCCCATATAGGGCTTTTTTTATTCTAAATTGAACATCCAGTCCTTACAGTTGGGAAAAATACGTCATTCCAGCTTGATAAACTAAAAAAAAAACAGTGCTCTTGGATCCATGCCATGCTTCCTTCGTAGTCAAAAATTGGAATTGTCTTCTACCTAAAAGCAAGTCCTATTTCCTAAAGGTCTTACCTTAAAAAAATGTTTCAAGTAAAGGTTAATTCAATTGGTGCAGCTCCTTCAGGCTGGTATGTCAACAGAGTGCCTGAGATCAGCTCTGTAACCACCTAACTGAATTAATGACATCATAGAATGCATTTTTACTGAAACATGGTTGGATAGAGGAACAACACCGCTGCAGGAGTTTACTAAAGTTAGAGCCATGGATGTCCCATGCTGGCAGGGCCTGGCTGAGTGCTGAACCTGGGGACCATGGGAGGGGGGGATTGCACTTGAGAAACTGAACATGGAAATGGGAGTGGGGAGGAAGGACCTCCAGGTCTTTACATTAGCACCCTGGACATCTGCTGCTCCCCAAGGGGCAGGAATATGAGACTAATGGTCATGCTATTCTCTGTCACCGCAGGGCAGGAAGTTACTGTCATAGTCCATCTCCTCCTCCTGTTTGGGACCAAGCTGTGGTCATTCACCATCACATTCTTGACTGAGCTACAGAAACCCAGGCTGGGGTTTGGGGTTTTTTGGTTCAGTTGTTTTTGGCTCTCTATTTCATGCATTCATTGCAAGTGTGACTCACCATTTCTCTACTACATCAGCCTCAGAGCAGATGGCTGTCCCACTGCCCCATAGCATAGCACTCAGCTGATAAACTTGCACCTTCTCCTAACTTGCTGCCACCCTGGTTGTGGGAGGCAGATGCAAGGGGCTGCTCTTTGCCACCTATTTCCAGCTCAGGGAGCCTGGCAGAACTGAACCAGGAGGGATTGGGGAAGCCCTGCACCATCTGGATCTATTTGCTTTGCCCAGATCGGGCTTTTAGCAACGAAGCACAAATCTCTGACTACAGATACTAGGTAATACGAATAGGAATAAAAGATACGACGATCTCTTATTTAACCTTTTTTTTTTTTTGGCCAACTCTAGGCTCCTTGCTCTGGCAAAGCTTCCCTAAATGTCAGCTCAAGGTCCCCATCAAATCCCCCTCCCTGGCCCGCTCATCTCCCACCACCAGGTGGCAGAGAAATCCACGGCAGAGGCGGGGAAAGAAAGGGGGGAAAGCCCTCCTGCATCCCTGCCTTAATGGTTTTTTATTCGTTCTCACAAGCTTCAGGTTATCCTATGAAAATATTTTGTGCCTAGATCGGTATCGCTTTTGAAGACCGTAGGACTGCTGTACATTTAGGTTAATGAAAATATCTGGATGGATTTAAGCAAGAGGTGGTCCCTGGCAGTGCTGGTGGAAGTCATCCCTCCTTAAAACTTTTCAAAACTTGTTGAAAGGGCCAAAATCCTACGTGGTATTATAAAAGGAGACTTTGTTACTGAAGAATGTAAAAGACAAGAATAAAGCCAACTGTATTGCAGCACACAAGGACCTTACTCTAAAAGCTGATAAAATCACTGGTAAAATCACTTCATGTTGCACTTAATCCAATTTAACTGGAGGATTTGAATCCTGGGCATGAAACACTGTCCTAAGAAGCAAAGCCACAAGTAGATTTGGGGGACGCTTTTTTCACTGAGCAAAATGTCAGTCAGACAAAGCAAAATTGGCTCCTGTGGGCACAGCAGGCTTATCCCCAGGAAGAACAGAACCATGTTAAATACAGGGATGTAAAGACACTCCAGCAAGATTATTTTTAAGTGGATACAGAATTTGAGCTGAATCTACACTTGGTCCCAACAGACTAAGGATGCACAGAGTCCTGCCTGCTGGGCGACTTCCCGAGCTATTAATCTGTTGTACAACCACTCAGGCCAGCCCCTGCCTTTAAAAAGAAAAGCAGGATCACCATGTTTGGTAGGAACCTCAGCTTTCTGAGATGGCACTTGGTGAAGTCATGCAAATTAGATACAGCCTGTTAAGGGAGTTTATTGGAAGAGCATCTCATTCCTGAATTACATTCAGTTTTAGATCTCTCCTAAACACTGCTCTTTTCACACTGCTGTCATCTGAGGTGTATATAGAAGCAGGTTTTTCAGCTAACCTGCAAACTTTACAGTCAGTATACTTAGGAAAGAGCTTCAAGTATAAGGATGAGACAGTCCTTGGCAGAGCAACAAGGAACCTCCATAGCCTGTAGATGCTGCTGCTGCAAGAGCAGAGACGACTGTGAGCAGGGTCTGGATGTCTCCTCAGGCAGGTAATTGTTAGGAGGTATTCAAAGAAGGGATTTACAGTGAGTTGTGAATTGGATGGGAGAGCTTTGGGAGGCAGGACTGCTCAAAGGAGAGATTTAGATTACCCTGGTGTCACATGCTGAAATAGTTTGAGAAGAGCTGATGTGGGACAGTCTGGGATGAAGGGTTCCAAAGCCTTGGGATGGGAAGAATCAGGAGAGTCACTGCATGGCAACTTCCAAGGCACTTCTAACTAGATCTAACTAGATGCAAGGACTGCTGCACTCTGATCCCTCTCCCCAGAGCTGTTCCTCCCTGCTCTGTCCTCCACTGTGTCTGCCCTATGGAAACCAGAAGAAACTTGTGCTCAGGGTCGCTGTAGGGGAGAGGTGTGGTTTCCAGCTAAAATGAAGTTACTATGAAATGGTGCCGGTGCTGAAGAAGGAGATGGTTGATGGGAGGGGCAATCTTTGAGCAGGCAAAACCCCTAATGATGCTGCACCGTCGTGTTCACATGGACATCTTGGAAACCTGGAATTTAATTTTAAAAGTGAACTGAAATGCTTTAAAAATAATCTCTGCAGATTAAAAAGCCCAAATCATTATATACAAACATTTTGCATGTTTAAAAATTGCAGATTCACATATTTTGAAAGTACTTCTTTCTTTGTTAAAAATCCAGAATGTAACTGCAACGTCTTGTCTTTCTCTTGGAAGAATGACATACAAACTTATGGTAAAACCTTGAGCTGTAATAAGGAACAGGTTAGAAATTTGTATTTTACTTTCATAAATACTAATAAATCCAAGCACAGAACTGCATTGCATTCTTTCAGAAAATTGTTCATAGAAATAAGTCAGTGGCTACAGTGGCAGCCTCTATACAAGTGAGAAAGGAAGATGTGCCATGGGCTGAGGAGCCTACTACCTACAAACAGCACAAATCAAAAGGCCAGTGAAGCTAATGAAAATCTTTCTGCTGGTATCAGCATGCTTTGCCTGTGCTCCTCAGTGCATGTAACTACACACCCTTCCATATCTGATCCAGGCAGGTGGTGCACTGGCACTGGAGATCTTCTCAAGAGGACAGGGAAGGCCATAATTTGCACCAAGGGAGTTTGGGAGGAAGGTGCAGTTCGGGGCAGGATATACTCTAGGTGCAAGAAGCAGCATGAGCAGAACTGAGAGTAGATGTGTAAGACAATCACAGTACTAAGATAAGAAACTAGAACCTGACCCAGGAAGAAGACTGCCTAAGTGAGTTCTGCATACTGAATGTAGCAGAAATTTGCATTTATCCCAAGTAAGTCTGTGTACAAAGCATCTAGCAGGGTCATCTCTGTATTTCTTGCTTTATGATTTCTACAAGCAAAAGTGCTGAGGTAACTCCCCTTGCTATCAGGAGACAGTGCAATGGGAAGTCTGTCCAGCTCTGCTACTGCATTGCCATGTTAATATGAGCCTACAGCCCAGAATTCCCCCTGTAATTTACTGCTGAGCAGGGAAGAACACCAGCGCTCATGTGGAACAGCAAAATCTGCTCTTCTCTGCAAGTAAAGCATCAGGTACCCGCTATCTCAGCTGGAATAAGAGAGATACTCAGTCCAAAATCCCCAGGAAGCCTGCTCTCACAAGAAAAAGGGGAGGAAAACCAAGCTGGCAACTGTAGATGCCAAAGGAGCTCGAGGTTCTGGGATCTTGCCAAAGGTCTGGTGCAAGTGGGAGGCTGCAGCAGATTTTTGTGAATGAAAGGAGTTCTGCAGGAGGAGGTGGAAGATGGCTGGAGTGTGTCAGAGCACCGTGAGTTACTGGGTAACTACTTTTAGAAGGCTGTGGGATGGGAACGATGGGGAGGGTGGGAAGGCACATGCACAGGACCTGCATTTTTGTGGGGGCAAAGTTATTATAGGCTGTAACTGTCCCACACACATACTTAGTCGGGATGATGGTAGGTTCAAATGTCAGAAAACAGCTTACAACCTGTGATTTTCTAACAGAAAACCTCCCTATCTGTGATTTCTGGCTTTTTACTCTTGGGTGTCAGATTTTGGGGCTGGGAAGCTGCAGGCTGGTGTTTCTAAGTATTGATGGTCTCTGACTACCTAGCAAAGAGGTTTAGTGGCAGCAAAGTCATCCTTACACTCTTTGCGCTCTACCTGCTCTGCAAAGACTGACTGCTGTGGGTAAACAGCTCTGGGCTTAAACCCAGCATTCATTGCTGCAAGCTGAGAAGGTGGATTTTGTAGTATGAAAGAGCTGGAGCCACCATCCCACTCCATACAGGACATTCTGGATGGAGTTTCACCTTCTACCTCATCTGACCTGACTGCAGACTGCCAGTGACCGGGGTGCTCTGGCCTCCCTCCTTCTCACACACATGGTGTCCCTGCTGCCTGATACCCAGAGATTGCTGCCGCAGGAGACTAATCCAGCAGGATGTGGATGCATTTCCCGTGGGATCAGTGAACTGATCCAAATCACCATGCGGGCATGTGATTGCTAATGCAAGGACGGGAGCCAGGGCTGGGAGAAAGGAAGAGCAGGATCAGCATTTTGGCAGTAGACCACAGTTAAATTGGATTAAGTGCAACATGAAGCTGTACCCTAAAAAACCCATCATGTTGCAATGATTTTCATTTGTTACCAACACCCTAGACTGACAACTGACACTTGCAGGAATCCGTATGTTTTTGTGTTCAGTGGATGAATACAATACACTCCTGTATTGTATTTCACACACAAGGTTTTTCAGGTAGCTTCTGGTATAGCATGAGATTAATTAAGGTTAAAATGTGATAATTCTTGAATTAAAATAGTGAAATAGTGCAGCCGATTGTAAGACCACTACTTATCAGTTATCAATGAGATAGAGTGCAACTTTTTCTGCCGGGATAACTGTAGCCAGCAAGCAAACCTTTTAGATCTCTGATGACACGGATTGCCTAGGGACATAGTTACTGGCTAGAGCGTCTCATTGTGATTATGGGGTCACTCTTAATGGATCCATTTAGTTGAGAAATTTTGCTAGTCTGCTGTGTACATAAACATTAATCTGAGATAAGAAATGATGTCTCTATTATAAAATGTGAAATCTGAGAAGTAGATAGAGAAGGGATGTTTTCTTCTGTTTGCATATGTTTGGTTTGTGTGACAAGGGGCTAAGAGAAAGGTTTATAAAAAGCAAGATTTAATGAAATTGTGCTCTTCAGGGGCAGAGGCACAGTGCAGTATAATCGATCTCATGTTTCTTAATGAGCTCTAGGTCCCCATCTAATTTTAATTGTCTGCCTGGAATACTAAAATACTTTCAGGCACTTATACTCTGCTTATTATTAATAAAGGGCACAAAACACTTGAGATGTTTTTTCCGTTTCCTGCCTCATCTCAGCTTATCCATTAGGATTCTTGGTACCAAAAGAAAAAGAATTTTCTCCTACTAACAAGAATCTCAAAGCCCTGCAATTTTCTATCAATGATATGAAGTACATCACTGCAGGAAGTGAAATATATATAGAACAAAATGCTTTATACAAACATAGCAAAATACCGGACTTTTCTTTGGGGACCATAATTTAATAGCCTTTTTTTTTCCACTTTGGCCTTCATGAGATCTGAAGCAGAATGTGATGGTTTGAATGTCAGACTCTGAGGGTGGTGAGACACATTGGAACAGGTTGCCCAGGGAAGTTGTGTATGCTCCATCACTGGATGTGTTCAAGGTCAGGCTTGATGGGGCCCTGAGCAACCTGGTCTAGAGGTGTCCCTGCCATAACAGGGGGGAGGTTAGAACTAGATGATCTTTAAGATCCCTTCAAACCCAAACCATTCTATGATTCTATGTCTTGTTGAACCAGAACTTAAATGCACAGCCAAGTCCAGCTGCAGAAGGCAATCTGTGTGCTTTTGAAGTTATGCAAGTGTCCTCTGCCAGCATAAACACATGGCTGCAGGATTACCCATGGCACATTGAGAGGAGAAGGGCTCCATCATTAACTTTGTAGAAAGGACCTCCTTTCCACCAAAACCTGAAAACTGAAATTTCAGATTTTGGCTGAAACACAGAAAACCTTGATGTTTGTAAGGGTACGATCACCATATAGTTTGAAAGCACAGCAGAAACTAATTTTGTAGAGCAAACACAATTAAAGGCAGGCAAAATGCCAGTCCTGGACAACACAAGGGTATTTTTTGTTATTAACGGGGAAATGTGCATTTTTCCTTCAGCACAGTAGAAAGATGTCAGAATATGGGTGTTGTAAACATCCTTAATGAGGGCCTACAGAAAATAAGCTTTCTGGACATACTTTATAAATACAAAATAGCTAAATCAGCGAACGAAAACCCACAGATATAATTACAGTTCATTTCTGCACACTGAGTCATCCTTACCATGGGCTCTCATTTCAGAACAATGCCCAGTCCTTTCTGCTTTCCTTCCTGAGAGGTCTGCTCAAATGCCAAGGAACTAGACAAGGGTAGGAAATAATTGTATTTTTTTAAATAAATATATTTAGTGCTAAAAAGTGTTTCCAAAAACTGCTAGTGGGTGTGAATTCCTGTTTCTCAAGGCAGTTTTGGTTCAGGACCTCATAAAGAGCCAGGCAGACCATTTTAAAGCTTGGTTGTAAAATTCTTGATGGAGAGCAAGAAAGCTGAAGAGCCAGTGAGTCATTTATGAAGTGCAAGAAGAAAGTTATGGAGGGCAGTCTGGGGAATAAGCCTCTTATACCTTGCACAGCTGTATGGAGGGATAAGGAGGACCCTGATATAGGGACTCTGTTACCTGGTCTCCCAGGAGGGTCAAGGTGGCTCCAAGTTATTGCTGGCTGGCCTCCATATGCAGAGGTGACTCCAGCAGAAGGTGACTCCCTGGGCCTGTGGGGTTCAGCCATGCAGCTTAAAAGTTCTAGTGCTGTGTTCCTTACCAACCCTCTGACACTGAATAAAATCCCTTCAGCCATGTCCCATTTAACCAAGGGCAAATTAGAACCCAAATAAAAATCTTCAGTGCCAGACACACAGGACGACTGTAATGGGTCTGGCTGAGCTGGTTTTCCCCACAGCTGCAGTGTTTTGTGCTGGGAGCTAGAAGGGTGTTGATA
>JAVSBS010001401.1:0-29886 GCA_033124195.1 Coracias cyanogaster
GGCCGCGCGCGGCGTGCCGGAAGCGGCGCCCGAGGAGCCATGGCGGCGCTGGGCCGGGCCGCGGTGAGTGGAGGCGGCGGGGCCTGCGGGGGCGCGGCGCCCGGGGCCCCCTCCCCGGGGCGCTCCCTGCTGAGGGAGCAGGTCGAGCTTCTCCTCCCGGGTGTGTTCGCACAGGACTCGTGTGAGGCTGCCGCGCTCCCGACCCGAGCTCGAGGCGTTCTCAGTCTGGGGCTTCTCCTGTTGCTTTGGGCGCAGCAGAGGTGCCCGGTGGGGTGGGGCCTGGCGTTCCTGGAGAGTCCCTCCTCACTTCAGAGCTGTTTGATAGCAGGGATGGGACAAAGATTCCAGTGGCTGCGTGAAGTGGAAGAGACTGGGCTCCTGCGACTGAGAGTGGATTGATAATCGCACAACTCCTTTCTTCTTTCTTACGCATTTGTGTACTTTTTCTTTCGTTGTTACCTTTTAACCCACTTCTTAGCATGTTGTCTAGAAAAGGAGGTTTGTGCCTGGGTCTGATATTCTGTCACACCACAGACAGGGGTGGCCAGCGCTGCTAGGCAAAGGCAGATCTGTCAGGAAGATGAAAGGCCTTCAGTCAGAGGGCAGCGAACCCACTAAGTTCTTGGAACTGATGTCTCGGGCTGTGTTTTTTACAAGTACCGTGAGCTCTGTCTTTTCAGCTCTCGAGCTGAAAACGACTGGGCAAACCTGTCTGAGAAGGACTGAAATGCAGTCAGCTTATGTTCTTGCTTCCTCCTCTCATTTCTGCTCTTCCTTCTTGCTTGTGTCTGCCCTGTTCCCTACCGTTGCCTCCTCCAGCATTTTTCTCGGCCCCTATGCTCCAAATGCTGGAGCTGCAGAACTGTGGCAATGTAAAAAAATTTCCTGCAGTTTTAATGCATTAAAGATACAATCACTAGCAAAAAAGGGAGGCGGGAGCCAGGCAGGAGGGGAGCAGGGAGAGTGGTGGAGAAGCAGAGAGTTATGAGATGGGTTCAGCTGTCAGCAGGGCTGTGCCCCCAGGGTGCAGTTTGCAATGAAAACCTGCTTGCAGAAGGTGAAGGACTTGTCTCCTCGGCATACTCGTTCCTAGGCAACTCCTCTCCCAGTTGCTTCTGGCATTCATATGGCAAATTAAGCTGATTTCAGCATGGCCAGAAGAATTTCTCTTTGAAGGGGAGGAGGTGTGGTTGTTTGCCATTTTTGTGATCTGAAGTGTTTTTGTAAAGCAGAGAAGCACCAGACCTGTAGGAAGTAGTGGAATTACATAGTTGTGAGGCAGGGGACTTCTGACAGCAGCAACATGCTTCAGCTCAAGCTTTGCTGATCCTTGGCATTTCACAGCATCTGCTTTTTCATTAGAATTTAATAGTTACCTAATTGTATTAAAATAAGTCTTCAAACTTTCAGTGTCTCTTTTTTGTACTGGAAATAAGAAAGGAAAAAAAAAATTATTCTGTCTTCAAGCCTTCTCAGGAGTTCACAGTGTATATTGCCATCCTGATTATTGTCCAGACATTTAGGCTTTACTAGTTAATGCTGCCATTTGATAAAGCTATTTTTTACCTAAGAAGCAATCTTGAGAAATGGTTTGTCTACTACCTAAGGCTTTCCTAATGGTTGCCAGGAGGATTTAGGAGACTGTAGTGATATTCTTTCATCTGTACCTTGACAAGGCAGCTAGCTGTAGGAGCCGCTTGCACTCTCTGCAGGCTGTTCCTGAGTAATCCTGTTCGTTAGGGCAATGAAGCTAGTGAGAGGGCTGGAGGACACGTCTTATGAAGAGTGGCTGAGGGAACTGGGGCTGTTTAATCTGGAGAAGAGAAGGATGAGGGGAGACCTTATTGCTCTCTACAATGGTCTAAGAGGAGGTTGTAGAAAGGTAGGTGTTGGTCTCTTCTCCCACATAACTAGCGATAGGATGGGATGAAATGGCCTCAGGTTGTGTCAGGGGAGGTTTAGATTGGGTATTAGGAAAAATTTATTTACTGAAAGAGTAGTCAAGCCCTGGAACAGGCTGTCCAGGGAAGTGGTGGAGTCACCATCCCTAGAGGTGTTGAAGAAACATGTAGACTTGGTGCTTCAGGACATGGTTTAGTGGTCAGGGTAGCGTTGGGTTGATGGCTGGACTTGATGATCTTAGAGGTTTTTTCCAACCTTAATGATTCTATGATTTTATGCTTAGTATGTTTTCTTTCAGCCGAATGGAGCAGTAAAAGTAGCACTTGTAATTTGAAAGGAAGGTTATGTTCTGCAAAGGGACGATTCCTTGGCTCGTTGTGTTTCCTTTCTGCTGTGGTCTTTTTCTTTATTACTTGATATTTTTTTTTCTCACATTTCACCTTTTACGTTTCCATATGCTTATTTTGTTTTTCCGTGTGTCTCTGTCCAGTTTTGTTGCAGTACTGCTTTTCAACAGCTATAAATCTCAGTATATTCAGGCTGCAAAACCTACCACAACCTCGGCATATTTTGCTTTTTATTACAAAGAAAAAGCCTCAAAAAAAATCTGACAGATGCTTTGGAATCTTGTAGTAATTATTTATTTAAAATGGTCAATTTTCTTTCTCACTTAAGTGTTTGTTAAACTGTTTATGTCAGACCACTGGATTACCTCAGGTGGTACTTGGTGGTACTCATATGAAATGTCTTCTGGAGTGGAAATGTATCTTTTTCATAATTTTACTTGTTATGGATGTTATGGAGAAAGAGCAGAAGCTAAGTAGTCTCGCTACAGTAGAAGTGGGAGGGTGCGGTGGTAGCGAACACTAATGATATTTGTTATGGTAGTGCATCTCTCCCTTTGCAGTTTAAAAAAACCCAAATCGATTTCCTTAATGGATTAGAAATGCAGCTCTGTGGGGAGTTGAGGAGACTAAACAGTGCACCTGAGGGACATCAGTGGCTGTGCAGGTACAGGGAGCAGGAACTCAAGCTGGGTTTGTGTCTGTTCCTCCTAATCTGGGCGGATCTGTTAGTCCCACAGTTGTCCTTTCGCTGGGCACCACTAAGAAGAGTCTTGACTGACCACCCAATCAGATATTTATACAAATTGATAAAATTTCCCTGGAGTCTTCTTTTCTCAAAGCTAAACCTCTTCTTACATGTTGGATGGTTCGATCTCTTAATCATCTTTGTGGCAAATTGAGATTTAAGATATTTTTATTTGAAAAAGCATATACATTCTAATAATATATACATTATTTCCAGTATTAACCTGCAACATGTATGAAGGAGGCAAATGTACTAATCTGAATACTGCAGAAGATGAAAGGTGCAAAGACAGTGCAAGCAAAGAAACCCCCACCTCCTTTCCATATTACTTGACGTTTTCGTTGCAGAGAATAATTATCTTCACTGTAACTTACTGGGACAGTAAATACTGTTGAAATACTAAAATTCTTAGCTGTGTCTGAGTAAAGTGAGACAAAGATGCATAAAAGCTGGGAGTTGGATGAGGGCTTTTTAGAAATAATTCAGTCAACTGAAGAGTGCTTCTTAAGCATTTGAATTTATTATATAGATTAAAAAGTTGTGGTGTATAGTTTTATGACACGGGTGGCCCACCATATCCTTTGACTGATTTGTTTGTGCCATCAGACTCGGGTTGCATGCTCATACTGGAAGGCAGGATTTTGTTTTAAACTGGATTTTATACTCCTGTCAGGCACAAGTTGGAAGTTTAGTCTGAAAGTTATTGTATAAAGGAATAAAACTTGTGGAGGCAGGACAATATTTAAGCCGTTTCTGAGTATGAGGGTCAATTTTGCCATTGCTAGTCTCTGTTCCAGAGCTGCCAGACTGGAGTAACTCAATGGACAGCAGCATGCAGTGGATTATTACAGACGACCGCAGCCCAAGGCCAGTGTAGACGGATGCTATGTGGTATTTTCCAGGTAGGATATCAGAGTATGTTAAAGCGTGTGAAAAATGGGACGAGTTTAAATTAGTAAGAAAAAGTCGTGTTTTTTAAATAAAGAGGCTTCCAAAAGTGATGTCTTCGCTGTCTGTGTATTACTGAAATATCAAGGCAACTTAGAAGCTTTCTGTAAGGGTGAGCTCCCCCTCTATGGCACAGTTGTGTTCATTCCAGTGACAGTCTTTTAATGGATCCAAATGATCTGTTTTGAGTAGATTAAATGCGGAAGTCTGAGCGTAGGTGTCATTTTTCCAAAGAAGCTATTACAAGCTAGCCACAATTACATGTGACTATGTTACACTCCAACACTTTATTTCATAGAATGTCTCCGCTGTTCAGTAGTTTTGAATTCTGTAGCATTGATAGAATGTTTACCTCACACAGCAGAATATTAAGTAGTGTTGTTTCAGTGGAAAGCACTGCTTTGCAGTTTTGCTTCCACTTCCATAATAGTATGCATGCTTTCAGACTAAATTAACTAGAACATCATGTAATTGCAGTTAATAACAAAGAGGTGAAAGATATGTAGAAAATGGGAATGGATACAGGCTATCTGAACAGAGGAGTCTATCTCTTGGTGTTTCCTTCTTGCATGCAATGGAATGAGAGGAGACTAAGCCTCTTCTTTGTCCTCCTCTATATTACAACCTGTAACACTGAGTCATGACTTAGAATTAGAAATTTACCTGTAACCTCTTTGGCTTAGATGTCTTTTCTCATATAAGA
This sequence comes from Coracias cyanogaster, assembly GCA_033124195.1. Classification (NCBI taxonomy): domain Eukaryota; kingdom Metazoa; phylum Chordata; class Aves; order Coraciiformes; family Coraciidae; genus Coracias; species Coracias cyanogaster. Next base: position 4,646 of record JAVSBS010001401.1, read on the forward strand.
CCTCCCAGTCCTGAGCAAATTGCCTGTGATTTTGTGACACAAGCATACCATTAAAGAACCAGTCCTAATCAGGTAGCATAGAATGTTGGGAGTAGAGAGGGAAATGACGGTGATGAAGGTGATTTGAGCCACCAGCAGGTTAAGGAGACTTCTGGGGATGACTGCTCTGAACAAACCAGGATATTTACTTTGTCTTAATTTATTCACAAACAAGTTACCGCTAATCTGGGTGCGCTGGGAGGCTGTGATAGGTCTTCTCTTCAGCATGCAGCTTCTCACCGGGCGATCCCACTCCCCCCTACTTGGTAGTTTTCTTTGTTGTGCAGTAGCTCTCTACTACAAATCATGTGCTGTGAAGTTATAGTGGCTATAGTGATAACTTTTAACCTGTAATTTGTTTTTCTCAAGTCCTGGCCACAAAGACAATTGAATGGACTGTAAAGTTGTAGATAAAAAATAGCGTCAACTCTGTTTCTCCGCAAGGCTAGGAAAAAGAATTACTGTTTATTAAGAGACAAAACCCGTCAGCAGAAGCAGTGTGTGAGAAAATCAAAGCAGATTTTTAACCTGTGGAGTGTTCTGCCAGTCCATTCCGTCAGTGCATTTACAGAACGCTAGAAAACGTGTGGTGCGGAGCACTAAACCTGGACAGCCATTGTGTTTGTGAGAGTTCTCATAATAAACTTGTGCTTTTTGTGATATAATGTTTTTCAGGATTAGACTGAGCTGTAATTGACTTGGGCGCAAACTAAGGATAATTAGTGTAAAGTTAAGTGTTTATTAGTCAAAGGTCATTTAATTGTTTTCTTTTATCATTTTTCTAGAGATGCAAGGCTGGCCAGTTCCAACTGTCTAAATCCTGTGGTGGATTGATTCAAGCCAACGGAGCCATTACACAGCAAAACAGATCGTTTTACAATGCAAATAAGGTTAGAAGAGTTTGATGTTTTTATTGTCGGAGGGCACATTGTGCTAGAGATTATACAGATACAGGTAATGAAACACTTCAAAACATGTGGCGGGTGATTCAGCTTTCATATAAAATGTTTTAGTGTGGCGTGAACAATGGGTCCAATAATTTGAGAAGTGCTCTCTGTTCCTTTCTGGAAAATGAAATGCTAGCATGAGAAAGTGCAGTTACAGTTGGGTTATCTGGGGTGAAGGTTCCAGTGATAAGCCTGAGGGCTTCTTTCCAATGAGGAAAGAAACTAAGTTAAGAAGACTGGTTTTTGGGGTGGGGGCCAGATGTTCAAACCAGGACACAGAAGTTGCCCGTACATATAAGGAGGGACAAGATGTTTCTTGATAATTTAGTTGGGAATAATGTGTGACAACGGTTTTGCTGTCTGCTAAACACTGAAAATTGTCATGCGGTCTACTAATACTGACAAGTTATTGTGCAATAATTTATTTACTGTTCATCTGTACTATTTTGTTCATTTGTGGTCTTTGCGTATCTTACATTTATTGGCTTTTATCTTGGAATAGAAGTTTTCTGAAGAATGAATCATCTCTAGAAGATTAATTTAGCATATAGTGTGTCTCAACTCTTAGATCCTGCTCCTCTTCTTGTTGGCTCCGTGTGAAGAAAATGGCAAAATGGAATGTGTGCCTGAGAGATGAGAGGACAGGAGGAAAATAGTTAGGTATTGATAGGTAAAACTTGCATAAAATCCCAGTTTGCTGTCTGCCTAATTTTGTGTTTTGCTGGAGTAGAGTTAGATGCTAAGAAGTATTTTAAGTTGGTTATTTTGACATGGATACGCAAAATGAAGGAAAGCAATGAGATGTGTGGCAGGAAAAAAACCTGGCTGCTGTATGCATCTAGTTCTTAACTAGAGGTTTTCCTATTTTTAGTCAATTTTTCAGATGGTAACGTAAAGCAAACATTTTGCAGACAAAGAGACTGAAGCATACAAAGTGGCTTTTACAATTTATTGTGGCCAGAGCTAAGAATAAAGAATAGAATCCAGGCTCTCAAACATGGTGCATGCTCCTAGTCCGTGTGCCTGCCTGCACCACCTCTCTTATATCTGTGCAAGCGTCATTTGCAGAGCAGATCTAGGAGGGCAACAGATGACAGGAGATGTTAGATCGAAGAAGCCAGGAGTGGCATGAAGATCTTCAAGGCAGGGATTAAATACTGGCTGTTGTTGTATGGGAAAGAGCTAGGGGATGAATTGCCAATCTTCCTGGTTAAACCAGCCTTGGTGTAAGAAGCCAGGCTTCTTACACTGTAAAGGAAGCAGTTTACAACAGTGTAGTTAAGGTTTAAGGTAGATTTTTGAACTGCAATCTGATTATTTTGCATAGAGAATTACTTACTCATCATTGAAATGTGAACTTGACTATGCACTACTGGTGGGAAAGTGATTCGGAGTGAATGGTGAACTCTTTCGTGTCAAAATTAAGTGGATTATTTGCTTTGAACACTGAATTTCAGGCTTTGAGCAGGAAACTCAGCCTGAGGTGGGCTTATGTCCCTTTCAGTGTCTTGGCGAGCTTGTTTTGAGTGAGTTATAAAACCTATTTTTGAAGTTTCCTCTATTTGTTTTCTAGATCTGATTTTATGTATGCTTATACAACTCTTTAACTGCATTTGGCTGCACTCGTAGCATTAGCGGGATGAACTGCGTGCATCTATCCATTGGTTGAACGATCACTGCTTAAGTCCCCTATCTGTCTCCTGAGCTGGTCTAGACAGGCTTGCAGAAGAGTGAAGCAAGAACCATGGCATTTCTTAGAAAAAAACCTGTTTTCCAGTCTGGTTTTTTTTTGGTGATGAGCTAATATGAGCTAATTTTGGTTTTTCTCTTAACTTCCTCTGTGTAATGAAAAATCCATACTGAGGGAGGTTTCGTAATGCATTTGTAGATAAAAGGTATGTAGTAAAATTAATCTGCCTAGATTCACTAGGGGTTTAGTATGACTTTAACTCCTGTGGAGAAGATCAAAGTTGATTTTGTGAGTTTGGTACCGCAGTGGTTATTGGGACACAAGTACTGCATCAAGCATATCCCATCATGGCCTGGCTGGACAGGCAGCTTGGGAAGTTCTGCTGTAAGGTGGCACTTTTAGTGTAAAGGAGAAGAGTCTTATTGCATGGGATAATATTGAAGAGAAAGTACGAAAAACTGGTTTAAAGGTCATGTACATGTCTCTAGACTCACTGGGTTCATCACACGTGGTAAAAGGTGGGAAAGTGCCTTTGCAGACAGTTTTGTTCTGGATGGTAATAGGGGATGTGGTGAACAGATTTAATGGACATCAATTAAAGTAAGGATCTGAATATTAAAGGAGGTCCTGGACAGTATTACGGTGTTTTACTAGGTGACTGATAGATAGCAAAACAGCACTGAGCGTGTTTCTGCCTCTTTACCTGGATACTAAGTTTGATGCGGTTCAAAACATTAATAGTCATCTATGGATAGGACACAAGCGCAAAGCGTTTTATCTCAAATGCTAAAGCTTCTGTGTGGATATACATAGGGATTGATTATGTCTCAGCTACAATTTTTGTCACCTTTACAGTTTTTAATTAAGTATAGCAACTTGTAGAGGATGTGTGTCTGTATTTTAATATGTATTTTTTTATCATTTGTGCCATTTCAAAAATTCCTAGTGCTAGGAAAGCTATAGCGAATGCAGCCAGAATGAACAGAAATGTGAAAAGCCTTCAGCAAGAGAAGAGGCTCTTTTAGGATCCTACTAAATTAAGGAGACATAACTGATGGGCATATGTATGACACTGGTCTATAAAAAGATGCTGAAAAGGGGGATAGGAAATGGTTATTTGCAGCTTCTTATAGGAAAATTGAGGGCGTTCAAGGGAATGGCAAGATGTATTTAAAACAGGCACAAGGGATTTTTTTTTTACATAACTAAACTGTGTAACTTGTGTACCATAACTGTGTGTTACGCAGTGGTAGCTGCCAAGAATGAATACGTGGTTGCATTGTCTAGTGCAAGAATGACTCAAAAGCTGGGCGGGTAAACCTCAGGAAGCCGTGCTGTGTGCGCCACACTTCTCTGCTTTTGCGTCTCGCCTGAGTATCTGCTACTGGTCCTTGCTGGAGATGGTGTCCTGGTCTAAGTGTTTGTCCAGGCCATGTATGACCGTCCTTATGTTGCTGAATTGCTTCCCTACTAAGAAAATTCTTAGGAGGAAGTGTTTAGGGTAAAATTCCAGTTACTTAAAGCAACTTAACATTTCCTTGGTCAGGGAATTTTCTCAGCTGTATATATATGTAGGAGATTCACGTGCATTAGATTTTGGTTAGATGGGTTAAAGGTACATACTTTAAAAGAGTTTTGTAGGTTTATAAATAATAATTCATAATTAATTAATTAGAAATTATTTGCTGGAGTACAGATAGTAGTTACTGATGGCTGATTGCTACTGCCAGGATGCTTAGAGGCAGAATGCCATGAAGATTTCTTATTAGTCCGATGGTGTTTAAGGTATGTAGTTAATCTGGAAGAGAACATTTATCTTCATGCTTGCAGACACTGCAGATCACTGGGGGCTAAATACTTACATGATCTACATTTGCTACAAGTACTGTTTAAGGGGGATAACAATAGGTGGGTTCATGTAGCTTCATTAGTTTTAAGATTGAGCTGTTTGGTTTATATAATTCTCTAAACATGATATGTCTGTTAGAGTAAGAGAGGCAATGTGAAAGGGTAGCTTTATTTGCTCTTTTTCTGTGATTTATTTGCTTGTTTCATCTGCAAAAGAGTTAAGCGCAAGTGAAGATACACATCTAGAAAGAATATGGGGAATCTGGAATGGGAGACGTATTTTGGTAAGCAGATTTCTGGAGAGACTACTTGAGTCTGAGCTTCTAGAGGGGTGTTTTTATCAAAATGGTTGTGCAGTGTTTGCATTCATAAACAGGAGAATGTCACACTGGAAAAACAGTGTAATATTTTGCAGAGAGGACCTAAATGCATATTTGTTTTGTGGAATAAAGGAAGTAAACAAAACCCCTAAAGTTCTCTATTAAACTTGTAGCTTTTCTAACAAAAATGATTTGTCGGATTTAATTGGTAAGAACGATATATGTTGCATTTCCATTTTACAGCATCTTTCTGCAAAAGATTCCTTGCAGTCATCTGAAGAAAAAGTGGGTGCTTTTACACGGATAATAGAAGCAATGGGTTTCACAGGACCACTGAAGTATAGCAGATGGGTAAATCATTCATTTAATAATTCTTTTGGGTTTTTTGATACTTCCAGAGTCCTAAAAAGCAAACAAAAAAATCCCCACCTTTTTTCTTATGATAGGAGCAGTACTTAATGGAAAAGTTCTAATTATTCCCTGTGTAAATTCATGTTTTGTAGCATGAGGAATAATAATCTGTAGCTTGAGCCTCCCTTGATCTGTGCATTGCCAGCTTTCACATAAGTAGGTGCAATTTATTTTGTTTGTAGAATCTTAAGCCTTCTTGAATTTTTTCAGGTATCTTATTTTTTACTTCATTTGTGCACCAAAGAGCACAATAACAGCCTTACTATCCAAGTCAAACACCTGCATAGACCATCACCTTGTCTCTAATAATGAGCAACTGCAGTTATCTAGAAAGAATTTAATTACAGGAAAAGCATTTTACAAGACTTGTCTCATGTGCTTCTCCAGCCACACCAGCTGTCTCTTTCAGGACTTCCTGGGTGAAACTCAGCATTTTTCTGTAGTATCTATTGATGGATTTTTCTTCTATAAATTTGTCCAGTTGCTCTTTGAACTCCTATAAGTTTATGGCATCCATAGCGTTCGATATCAGGGAGTTCCACAGCTTAAGTGGAAGTACCCATTGGAGGAAGAAGTACAGTTGTTTTCAGTTGGTGCCTTTTAATTTTATGCTTTTAAAAAATAGTGATTATTCTTTTCTTGGAGTGTATGTTAATGTTCTCCCTTCCACTGATGATTTTATAGACTCATATATTCCATAATATCTTAGCCTTTCTCTGGCATGAGGAAACTTAGCCTAACTTGTTTCTGTTATTGAAACACTTTCATGTTTTGATTTTTGTTGCCCTTCTCTGAACCTCTTTCAGTGTTCTGTATTTCTGTGACAGGAGGGTCTTCCCAACGGACAGTAGTGACCTATGTTAAGATTGTTGCTTGAGTCCCCGTTCATTAGTAGCTGACTAGCGCAGAGTCACAAATAGGTCCTCCTTTTTTTGCATTTTTTAAGTAGTCCTTTCGTAAAGCAGTTATTAACCTTGACTAAACGAGAGTGGTCCTGTAAGAGACACTTCGGTTCCTTGTGTAGAAGGAAAAAGAGGTGAAATTCATTATTTCTTTGCTCTGAACTAGGACACAGTATAAAGGAGTGAGAGGAAAAGGCAGCTTGAAGGAAAGGCTGAGCCCAACTGTGCAAGTGTTCAAAGCTGTAAGGTGCTCTGAATATCTAGAAGGCATCATGGACCTCTTCTGAGACTGATCTGAAACTGTTGCTCATTGCATCTCCCGTTACAGAAAGAAAATATAAAGAAAAGATAACTGGGGGGGTTAGGTATTTTGGTTACTTTTAATCAAGTCGTGCTAAACCTCATGAGAGAGTAGTTTCTCTCCCATGTGCCTGTGTACATATTGTTGTAATAAAGACTCTAGTTAGCCCTAAGTGTTGATTCAGAGCTCTCCTTAATTGCTACTATTTACTGCCTGCTTTTGGCTAGGGAACTTGGGTTTGGAGGGAGTTATTTAGTGGTTAGGGCTCAGGAGACCTGAGTTCATTTTTGGCCTTGCCAGTGCTCTCTATGAGATCTTAAGGAAGTTTCTTTGTATTTCTCTGCTTTTTTCCATTTTTTCTTCTCCCTTCCCCCCACAGTTCTTCTACATCCTAAAACTTCCATGATTAAATTTCACCAGTTTCTCCTTTCTTTCTTTCCTTATTTAAGGGCTGGATTGCAGGGACTTTTCTTTACGGTATGTTTTTAATGTCTAGTAATGCCTGGTCTGGGGCAGTGGCATTCACTGGAGAGATCTCTGCTCCCAGGCCAGACAGTGTTTTCTTTAGAAAAGAAACCTCCAGAATTCCAGTAAGCAGTGTAAATTATTGCAAGAAGTTTAGATGTATACGTATTTTTGACAGAAGCCTGAGATTATGGAATAAGAAAAACAATGGCTCCTGTGTTTCCACAGCAGGGAATCACTTGCCACTTTCTTTCTTTTCTTTTGATTGGAGGAGACACAAATAATTACTTTGGTAATTTGAAGTGTCATTTCACAGGCTTAGTTCTCATCTCTGGAGTATAGTAAGCACTGCAATGATCCCTAGTATATGTCGCTAAAAATAAAATAAAAACAATCCCAAACCAACCCAAACCCAATGCTGGTTCCTGGCTTAGGTAAGGGAGTGGGCTCTGGAGTTTCAATTCTTTTTTAATTTTTCTCCTCTTGATATTAGTTAACAGGAATGGCTGACAGCTCTTTAAGGTCTCTGCTATCAGTTATTGTGCTCTTTGAAGCTTTGGCTATTTGTCTTTGTTACAGATGGTGCACTGGAGGTGTTTCTGGTGCAATGGCAGGCCAAAAACGAAATCAGAAGGGCCAAAGCACCTGACCATACCTCATGTCATTCATCATTTGAGATTCCTTTATCTTAGTTGGTCAGTTTTCATAGGAAAAACTATATTTTTAGAACATGTCTGGTATGTCACTTCTTTAATATTTAAAACATAAATTATACAAAACACTTTTAGTGGTATACATCAGTTAAAGTTACTAAAGGAAACCAGGAATTGTGAATTGGCTTATTTGCGTCTCCCTAAGGAAAGCCATTTCATTAATTTTTCTATAACAATAGTATTATGTTAAACTAGATTTGGAAGGATATTCAATAAGACATTTAATCTTTTTTTTTTTTTTGCCTCAAGGCAAGATTGGTTGCACTTGTGTCACTCTTGGGAGATACAATAGTTCAATATGCTCCCAAAAATCTCAAGAGATTGTGATCCCCAAAAGAAGTCTTTTCAGAAAATGATAGTGTATGTATTTAACAAAAACAGTAGTGTTCACTAGCTTTCATGACGAATAATTTAAGTATTGTCTTTTATTTTCCTTTAGAAAATTAAGGTAGCAGCCTTGCGCATGTACACATGCTGTGTGGAGAAAACGGACTATGAGGAATTTTTTAACAGTAAGTAATGGACTTGATGGTATTTGGTCTACTGCCCTGGTGGGAAAACTTGATGAAAATTCATTAGCTATTTATACCAATAAACATGATAGCTAAAAGACTTGTCAGACCTCCACAGTGCATGGTCAACTAGAAGCTGACAGCATTCCCTTCAGCTCTGAAGCGGCAGGGTTTCAAGGGCAGACTCTGGAGCCTGGGATTGCTTTATTTTGCCTGCTTGCAATGGAGGAGAAGAACAAGGGTGGGATAGGTAAACCCCAGAATATCCTGGACTTTGAAAGATATTGCCTTATTTATTACCAGGGGCGGGATAAAGAATCCAGATATCTCTTCCCTTTTTACTGTGGTCATTTTGTGTCCTACCCTGTCCTATGACAGGTTGTGATAGGGTGATAAGTGGATCCATGTATGAGACCCGTCCCCATTGACTGTTGCATAACTTTTTTTGTGATACAGGATCAGTTATATCACAGGGCCCTACCTGTTTCTCTTGGATGGGGCAGGTTTGGCCAGAACTTAGAGACTTCCAATGTTTTACTGATGATGACAGCAATAAAGCAGGATACGTCTTTTGACTGGGTAGAGAGTCTAACTAGAACAGAGACACAGGTCCCTCCGTTAGGTATATAGGAGTGATACTGGCTTGAATAGGGGTGGCTTTTCCATGTTGGACACAATTTTTAGCTGTTAGTTAAAAAACATGTTCCTGCTTTTATTAGTATCAAATCTGGCTGTTGGATGGGGAAGATGTGTTTTTAAGACTTCCATAAGCTTAAATATTTGATTCTTAGATCACTGTGATTTAGCTGGTAGTAAATCCATTACCAGCATCTGGCCTGTCACCTCAATTCCAGAGCTACCAAACGCTTTCTTATGGCTTTACAATGGACCAACAGAGGCTGGGTCTGCTGCTTGTTGGGAGAGATCAACTGAAGTGACATCTTTGTGTGTTCAACTAGTGCAGAGCTTAATGAGGGTGGTTTGGTACGTGGTGTTGCAGCTGCAAGATTTTCCGGTGGTTTTCAGAAGGTTTTCCAAACTGTGCTGTGGTTTCAGCAGTTGCAGGGGCGAGAGAACTCTGTGAGCAGTAGGATTCATCATTAGTGATCTAAACACTAAAATGTCGTTTTTCCTGTGCACACACCTCTCCCCAGCTGTGTGCTCTCTCAGGCTTTCTCAGATAAGTTCTCTTCTGTTTGTCGTGTTTGCCTCTCAAATAGAGGCTTTGTTGGTTTTTGCCGGTGTTTAACTATCTTTGCTTAACAGGTTAATCATACAAGATATATAACTGTTGCCCTAGATTAAAATCTAAAGGAATTTAAGAAAATGTTTGTGAAAAATAACTTGGGACAAATTTTCAAGCTCAATACTGAGTAAAATTACTTCAGTTGTATTCTTGATGGTGTCTTCCTGTTTTAAAGAGAAAAACTCCCAGGCTGCCCCCTCACTTCAAACGTGTCACAAACAGCTGGCAGTCTTCCCTTCAAGTTTCACCATTTCCTCCAGAATGTCCTTGTTGCTCCTTTTGTCTTTTTGCTCTATAGTACAAGTTGCAGGCAGTCCATCTCTGAATTTGCACCCGTGGAAACCGATGTTTGCCTTCACCTGAGACTGTTGTTAAGTAAGAAACAAGATAGTTGATTTTGCTGAGATTGACAGTGTGTGTGATGCACCCATTGGTGTTATAAGTAATGCCTGTTGTGTTGGGGTCTGTGTTCGTGGTTCCAAATAAAGCATTGTTTTCATATAAAAACATGTATAAGAAGTTTCTGTCTACTTACAGCTGCAGCTGTTTGGGGGATTAGCTCTAAAATTTAACAGGCACATGATCTGTGTTTAAAATGTAGTCCCCCTAAAATGCAGACTGTGTGAGGTAGGCAGGAACCTTTTGTTTTTCTCAATGAAGAAGCTTTAGGCGGTGGTTCCATGGACAGCTGAGTCAAAGTAGTGGCCCAAGGGAAAAGGCTCACTTCTTCATCTTCTTCTGCCTGTGTTCTGGACTGGACAATCATGTCCCCCGGTGAACTGTTTAGGTCACAGAAGGAAAAGACCCTGTTACTTTACTGACTTACTGTTTTGCTGTGTTAGTGAATTAAAGTGATACATGGACGGGTCTGACAAACAGCATAATGTAGGTGGTGAAGAGCACACAGTTAGGAGAGGAGAACATAGCATGAAACAAGATACCCAACTTCCAGTTCAGCTCACCATGTCTTCATCAAACTAGATCAGCTAGAAGCTGGGTTTTTTTCCTATTCTGAATTGCTTCTTTTTCAAATAAATACGGGCATCACTTAAGGCAGGACTGCAGCTCACTCCCAAAAGAGCAGCCTGGGGGAATAGTAAGAACTGGAAGCAACTAACTCTTGTCTTTGGTGGTGCAGCACGCACAGCACCACGCTGATGTGGGTGCTGCACACCCACATGATGAATTGTACTTCTTAGGAACCCTAGGAGAAGGGTTCTGCATGGGACCCATCTCAGGTCTGCCTGAACCGAAGCTGACTGTACGCAGGCCTAGTGGTGTATTTCTGCTTTGCTGCCCCCAGCATTTCTGGCTCTGGTTGAGTGGTGTTGAGATATCCAGGTGAACTGCACAGAGTCGGCTCTGGCCTCTGGAGAGCTTATTAGCTTTTTCTCAGCCATTTCTGAGAGTTGTTAACCTACTGAACTGGCCTTGGAGACTATATCCATGCATGTGTGAAACCATTTGTGGTCTAATTAACCCTATGTGATCAGAGGCAGTTCTTCATAGAGCCTTTTTCAGTGTTTCTGGACCTGCTTTCGTCATGTGGTTATGTTGTGACATAAAAACTGCAGTGTGAACTTTTGGAATTGGGATTAGTATGTGGATTTTGTCAGGCAGTTCTGTGACAGAAGTGTCAAAGAGGGGATGGTATGGTGTTGAGGCGTAGGACGTGATAGCTTTTCATTTCTTATAGGCTATCTTGCTGTCTCAATACGTTTCTGCTGATACACAGTGAAATTTCTGTGACTCTGTTACGCAGTGTAAGCCCTGTGAGCTGCCTTCCTCTGTACTATGCCTTAGAGCAGCAGTTCCCAAAATACAGACTATGGATGTTCAAGTCGTGAGGTCACTGCAGTAGATAAAAGAGGTGTTTTGAGACTCTCTAGTATTATTGCAGTTAATTTTATTATACCTGGCATTCTGTTGTCTCTTTGTTTTGTGATCATCCCTGGAGAAAACTTGGGGAACTTGACTTAAGAGCCTATATCCCAAATGTGTGTACAGTGCTGCTTATTTGGAAGGTGGAGCTGATTTAGGACTTCAGCTGTTTCTTGTTTAAAGGAGACTGGAGTGGTAGTAGAGGGAATAGCAAGATGACTGGTGCCAGGCTTTCTGTGTAGAAAGCTTGCAGAGCTTGGGTAGTTCTAACCAAATGAAGCAGGTAGCTGTGTGTTTTCATGCCTCACCTTATGCTTGAAAGGTCAAAAGAGCTTTTAGGATCAGATAGCTGATACTGAGAGCTAAGCTGAAGTTTGTCTGATGAACATGGAGTGTAGGGTTACCTTGAATTAACCTTAAACTCTTAATAGCTCTATTATCATGCAGCTGCAGTAATAAAGAGCTGGCCTTATCAAAACAGCCTCTCTGGTGGCTCTCATTGGGGCTACCGAGCAGCTCAAAAAGGCTGCAGTTTACCTACAGGACTTCAGATTCTTCTGTCTCCATTAGGTGCCTTATAGCCACTTGGCTGCGATCTGTCATGCTCTGGGGAACACTGACACGGTGCACCTGGTTTTTTGCAGGATGTGGGGATTTTATCGCAGTGTCCTTCCTAAAATTGTGGTAGTAACAAAGATGTAATGAAAGAAAGTCAACGTTCAAGTTTTGCATCACTTACCTGATGAGTTTTAAGTGCAGAATGTAACTGGAGGAAGAGGTATGTTCTCATAATCGTGAGCATTCATGTCTCTTATCATACGCAGATGTGTGAACAGGTTGTATTCTGTGGGCAGAGTAGATTTCTTGCCTAGCTGATGATAATCACAGTAATTTCAAAGTTGGCTTTAACATCAGACATCTTTTTCTGCATCTAACTATATTCTGACAGGAAAAATTTCCTGGTTAATTGCAGGATGGATCTTTCTCTCCAGTTAGTTCCCAGAATAAGGTTTTTCAAACCCCCAAGTTTTAGAATTGCATTCTTTTTAAAAAAATGGTATCTGAGGGCAAGCTTATTGCATTAAAGGAGCAATCCCTGCTTTAAATTTACAATGTAGACAGTCCTAATATAGAAATTAAAAAATGAATTCTAAAAATAGAAGTGCAACACTTGGAAAGTTGGAGGAAAATTTCTTCCCTCATGGGTACTGAATAGGTATTTAAAAACTGTTCATATTTCCAGTAGTAGAGGTGTGAGTTTTGCTTTCCACTGAAGAGTGATTTCTATGATGGGAGGCTGACATGGTACATGGTAACTTCAGAAACCTCTGTCTGTTGAACTAAGTGTTTTACTCCAAATCTTGCTCGTGGAACCTTCATTTCATGAAATGATTTGTTTAACGCAAGGATTGTGTACTCTTGTCCCAGTTAAAGATGAATAAAAAGAGGCTGTGAAAGTATTTGCTTCATGATCGGGTGAACCTCCTTGTTAATACTTGAGAGCCTAGAAGTATAGGAGTTGGAAGGGAACATATTCACCACAGAAAACATAAGGTTGACTTTCTTGGGGCACATCTGACTGGAGAGTCCATTTATGAATACTTTCAGGCCTTCTTACAGCTAGGTTTGAACAGTACAGAAGACAAGACCAAGTGCTGATTAGGCCAAGGTGACTGTATCAGATCCTTCTCCTTAGGTACTCCTCTTAAAAACTTATCCAGGAAACAGATGTAGAGGTGACTTCCTAGGAGGAATGTTTAAGACTCACAACAACTGAAGGACTTAATGTGCACATAATCCATAGGCCCGTGCTTTTCAAGCATGAGGAAGAGGAATATGGTTTCTTTGCCACATAGCCTGAATCTCCAGCCTCACATTCTAACGGTACAGGCTGATCTATAGTGTGAATACGCATATGGACAAAACATCTCTGGGAAAAACAGTGGCTATTGGAGTAGAGCTGAATCTGTTGATACTTCCCTGTTACTCTACTGCTTTGAGACTTCCTGAGCTAGAAGCCACGTGTTTGTCTAATGCTCCATTTTGGATGTTTTTTTCCCCCCTCTGTAAATGTTATCTAAGTGAGTTCTAAACTCACTTTCAGAAAAATATGAAAGATGAAATGAAGATGAAAAAATCATGAAGAAAATACAAAGATTCAATGTTTCAGAGTCTACAGCGTCCTGTGGCTGCAGGTTCTAGAGTTTAAGCACAAGTATGACAGTAAATGATGTTTGCATCTGGTATGTACTGTTTAGGGCACTAAAGGGCACTGTTTGGAAATTAAATTACTAAAATATGTTTAGTTTTTGGTGTAGTGAATTTGTTAGGTACAGAACATGCTGAAATTGATACTAATATTTAGTTTTGGTTTTCTGTTCTTTTTTTTTTCCCCTGTTCCCATCAAGGGTGCCACATGCCTGATACTTTGAATTCATGGTTTCTAGTAGCCCAGCTTCATGTCTGGTAAGTGAAAAGTCAAATAGTAATATAAGTATTTTCAGGAAATAGTGGTATGTACCTTAATGTGAGAAAACATAGGCTCCGTGGTTCTTGATAATAGTGTTTTTATTCAATTTACTAATTACTGAATTTTAGCAGTTTCCTACTAATGAACAAAAAGGCCCATGGAGAACCTAATGTCTTTCACATCTCTAAATTCCTCAGCAGTGGAATGATCTTCACCATGAGTTTTCTAAAAGCCTTGGTCAGCCCATGTGGAAAAATCTTACTTGAGTGTTTTAGGAAAAGTTTAAACTTACATAAAAGTCATTTAAATTGGAAGAATTTGTGGTGACTGAAGTTGCTGCTCATCAGAGGCATTTAACAAATTATAGCATTGGCATTTATTCTTGCACCTCTGAAACATAAATGCAGGTTGGTGAATGCCAGCTTGGCTATATTTAGAAATATTTAACACTTTAAAGGTTTGTTTTTCTTTTTTTTCATTTGTGAAAACAGACCAAAAAAGATCACATTTTTGTCTAGTGTTACATATTTGTAAAGGTCAGAGGGATGCACAAGGGAATACAGTAGTTTTTGTAAAGGGCCAGATCTTCAGGAAACAGAAGTCCATAGATTTACATTCAGCTATCCGAAGTCTGAAAGGAAGTTTATACTGAAATAGCTGTACATAAGCATAGGCCTATTTTTTTCCTTGTCTCCTTTTTTCCCCTTCCCTTCTCCTAATTTCCTGTCTCCTCAATATATTGAAAGATGGAGCAGCTCATTTCACTAAATGAATGAATATACTAGCAGAACCATTGAAATTACAATCAGTTAATGAAATCGGTAGAATCAAGTAAGGAATATGCTTGGGATATGCAGTTTATTTATTTCTTACTGTTCCCTGTGGGAAAAAAAGGGTTTTAAAATTAACTGATAAGCTAATAATACATATTAATATTTGGAAAAGTACTGCAATAAATATTCAAAACCAAACGGTTTGTAAATATTGGCGGGGGGGAGGAGTATCATGAATCTGCAAAGAACACACTTTTTTCACATCTTAATTTTGCATTGACAGGAAAATGTACTCATATACAGTGTCAAATTCAAGATACATAATCTCCTTTCATGACAGGCACAAAAATAAGCAAGAGGACTATGATAGAGGTGAAACTAGTATGGGATAGACACAGAAATTTGAAGATCAGAGCTACACTGGAGGAGGCCAAGAGTTGCCACCCTTTGAGCTGGTGAGGTTGAGGAGACATTTAATGAGGGAAATGAAAGTACTGTTATGTTTAAGAGATGGTGGCCAGGTTGACAGCAATATACTACACAAGCAGTTAGGAACCAAATCCCTCTGGTTCATACGGCAGCAAGGAAAACTTGAGTGCGCAGATTAGCCCTAAAGGTTATTTTTTTTGAGGTTTATGTTCTGCATGTTCCTGGCAGCTTGACCTAAGGAGCACTGTCATACTGGACCACAAATGAGAGATCCAGTTTGGTATTTCAGGATACAGAGAAGCCTGTGATAGGCGTGTGCACTACCTGGTCATCGGGGATTGCTGCAGGCTTTGCTTGTGATCAGCTCAGTGACAGGATCCTGCCATGATGTAACTTTGCTTTCGCAGTCAGGTTTATTGCTATGTTCTCTGTAATTCTCTTTCTTTAACCAATTTGCAAGAATTCATCTGAGATTTGTTTTACTGTAAGGAAATCTGCACTTGAGAAAGCATTGATCAGGCTGAGAGAGTCCAGAGAACAAGAACCACCAAGTATCTAGAAAACGGTTCCTACAGGAAGAGATTTCTCAGATTTGTATAGAGGAGACTGAGGATATCGTACCATTTTGAAATGTGCTGCTTCAGAAGAAAGGGAATAAACTCTGTGTTTTGTGGTAGAGAGGGCAGGGAGAAAGGGGTTTAAATTGCATCGGAGGAATCTTGCTTAAGAAGGGTTTTCAGAACAAGTTTATCTGGCATGTCTTAGGCATTTAGTTGATCCTGCCTTAAGATGAGGGCATGCCTACATGGCCTAAGCCAAGGCACCAGGGGAGAAGATGACTGCACAGTGAGGCTCAGTTCTGTTAGCTTGTGCCTCAGCAAAGACCTGTGCATGACCGTAAATACAGTAGTTAGTAAACTCGCTAGGCTGAGGCACAGGATAACTTGCAAACCTGATTAGGAGGAGTTCAGAATTGCTTGTTGCCATTATTCATAGAAGTGTGTGTCACAACATATAGCTGATGACAAAGTTGATTCAGGAGCTTCCTTCTCTGGTCCTCCAACTTGCTAGCCGTTCGTAAACTGGTTAAACAGAATAAAGCCTTCCAGAATTGCTGATGATCCTTGTGTTGTTAAGCCAGAGTAATTTCTCTGAACAAGTAGGACATACACCCAGAAATAGTTACTGTGGAGCAACTATGGAAACAGGAATGAGTGGCCAGGAGCAGGTGATGGTGGGAAGCTCTGAGCAGGCTTTGCCCTTAGAAGTATAATGCATCGTCATACCTTGATTGCGGGGCACTGAGCCACCCACAACAGCTGACAGGGTGGTGTCAACTGCGCTTCTGGTGTTGAAGGCAACCTGTTGGCACTATAGTTATACTGACAGAAGCAGTTGTAGCTGAAGCTGTTGTAACTGCAACATCTCATCTGAGATGGGTTGAGCTACAGATGCTCCTGTTCCTTTTCAGGCATCCATTCATATCATTTTCTTCTAACATAATCTCTCTGCATAACTTAAATACAGCATAAATTATCTAACCCAACCAAAGCTGTCAGGTAGACAGCTTTCTAAAGATGGTTTGGAATAATTTTGCTTTCATGGTTTGACAAAGATGAGTCAGTATTTGACTAAACTACAGAACAGATTCTGTAGTGAAACGATGAAAGGTTTCTCACCGTGTTGATCTAGTTAGAAGGTTTATAGTCTTTAAAGAGACTCTGTCTATTAAACCTCAGACAGCAGATGTGGTAACAAACTACCAAATTTTCAAATAAACGGCAAAATTCCATGATCTCACTCACGGTGCTGCCGAGGAGCTGTGACAGCACTTTGCATCCAAACACAAAGCTGCCATTTAGGCTTCATGGGTAGCAGGTTTCCCTCTGAGCACCACTCCAGTCCTGCTCATCAGTGACCAATTGTTAGCTGTTGGTCCCTGCACTGCTCTCTCCTCTTGCTTCACCACCGCTGAAGACAGACTGGATAGGAACCGGAATTTATGCTCGGGAGGAGGTTTTCTTGCCAAGCCACTCTTGTTTTGTTGTTGTTTTTTTTTCCTCCCCTGAGCTTGCATATTCAGAAAGAGAAGTATAAAATACTTAGTTCAGAATTAGTCTTCTAAACTGAGTCTTTCTTTTTGACTTGTTAGTATTAAAAATTTGGGATACAGTAACTCTTACTAATGCACTTTTTCATACAACTCAATTTTGTTAATACTCAAGAGGAACAAAGGTTTTGAAACTGGTGGAAAAAAGAAGTTGTAAGCTCTTTGTGCATTTGTTTTGTGGAAGGACTGGTAACTGGAGAGCTGTTCTCTGAATTCTGGACCACTATTTTAGTAGAAAGCTTTGTCATCTTCCCATGAGTAAGATGAGGATTCTTTTCTTGATACTGTCTTCATAGCATTTGTTTGCTGGGACAACGGTGCTGTTGGACAGATGCAAGTTGTCACTGCCACAACGTAAAACTTGGCAATCCTTACACAGCTGTTTACAGAGACAGAAATTGCCACAGTCTTCCCAATGTTCCCTTTACCGACTGCTGCCCTTCCCCTTTTCTACACACCCTTTACGCAGGTTCTCTCAGTCACTCCACTCTTTGATCATTCGTCTACTTGTCGTGCCTCAGTCCCTCTCTCCAGTCTCCTGACCTCTTTCCACCTGGCTTGTATTGGAGTCTGAGCTTTCTCTTGTATGGTCACTGTAATTTTCAGAAGCTCTCCATCTAGAAATCAGATTCTGGTCCATGGGCTTTTCTTCTTTCCATTTTGGTGTCTCAGCTGAATGGCTCTTGTATAGGACTTAATGAATGGTTCTAATCAGAAGAAAGAGCATAGGACCACAGGAAAGATGGAGGAGGACTCTGTCAGGGAGTATAGTGATAGGATGAAGGGTAATATTTTCAAACTGAAAGAGGGTAGATTTAGATTAAAGGAAGAAATTCTTCACTTGGAGGGTGGTGAGGCACTGGAACAGGTTGCCCACAGAGGATGCCCGCTCCCTGGAAGTGTTCAAGACCAGGCTGGATGGGGCTTTGAGCAACCTGGTCTAGTGGAAGGTTGTCCCTGCCCATGGCAGGGGGCTTGGAACGAGATGAACCTTAAGGTCCCTTCCAACCCAAACCACTCTGTGGTTCTATGATAATGCAGGTTTTGTTACCTTCAGTTTGTTTTGTCTCTGTGACTCATCTCTGGCATCAAATTTTGCTTCCTTTGCAGATTAAAAAAAAAAAAATCTTTCCTTTACTACTCATTAGACCAGATAGAATCCATCATAACGGTTGGCATCTGTGCTTTTACAGGTCAGCTCAACAGACAAGCTTCAAGTGTTTATGATTCTCCCCGTTGAGCTGGCATTCACAGATCACTATATGCTTTTAATGCCTGTAGGGAGTTACAGATCTTAAGTCCAGTGAAGAAATGAACAGATAAAAGTCTTCATTTTTATCACTTAACTCTTGTGGCACATTCACTATTGTTAGTATACAGCTGCTTTAAAGAGGCCTCCAGCAGCTCGCTCTCTGTTGTTTTTACATAAGCTGTAAGAATTTCCTGTGAGCAGTTTCCCACCTGTAGCATGTCTCTATGCAAAGCAGTGACTTATTTCAGCTCCGGTGTTTGAGCATCACCTCATCTCCAGTAACCCAGTCATCCTGGCCAGGCACTTCTGACTCATAACAGAGATCAGAGCTGATGAGTGAGGTAGGGAAGGTGGGGCTGGTGATGGGACTGGCCTCTTAGCTCAGGAAGGGATTAGCCTGTATTTCCATTCGTGCTGTTTACAGATGTTGTAAAAGAGGCAAAATGAAATTTTCATTCTGTTTTTTAGAACAGCAGCAATAAAGTTCAACTGGCTTTAATGCTTAAAAAAAAAAAAAAGTAAGGCAACTCAGCCTGGTATCCTCATTAAGATGTGACAATGCACTCACAAATTTGTGAGTTCTTCTAGCATATACCTCGTGTAGGGGTTTTGCTAAGTGGTTGGATATGTATCCAAAGGACTCCTGTAGTTGACATAATTTAGGACATTGCTAATGCGAATTTGAGTGAAGTCTGTAAGTTGCTTAAGCTTTCACAGCTTGGCTAGTTCAGACTCTTACAGCACTTGAGTATAATGAGCTGAATTACAGCTGCCTTGTAGCCAAGAATGAGACAAGACATTTGTTCCTGCTCCAAAGGGTGATATGCTCATAAGGGTGAGGAATTCAGTTTGCAGTACTGTTTAACTAGATTACAATACTGTCAGACATCGAGGCCACTGTCACTGTGCCATAGCTGGATTGCCCAAAATCCAGCAGATACTGCTCTTGAGTAGAGAATAGAAAAGTTTGTGATAGTTTATTTAAAAAAAAAACCAAACTTTGTATTTGGTTTTTTTTTTTCCCTGATCACAAAACCAGGTACTGTGAGGAGAATCTTAAATTAGTTGAAATATATTTAATATGCTCTCTACATTTGAATAAAAGCTAGAAGCTATGAATTTGGTGTTTATGTTTTTGCAGGATGTGTCTGGTACGAATGAAGCAGGAGGGTCGCACAGGAAAATACATGTGTCGCCATATAGTTCACTGCATGTGGGAGGATGTGGAACAGCGTGGCAAGGTGATGGGGGTAAGTCATCTTCGGTGCTGATAATCTTGATGGTTTGCATATTTCAATGCTTTTGTAAGTTTGCATATCTTGGAAGAATGCCTAAAAGTCAACCTGTAGCTGCTTGTTTATTTCTTTCTTTATTTTTCTGGTGTGTGTAGCCCTTAACCCCTGACCATTCGCTCCTGCAGCTGCACTCCTTGTTGTATTGAGCCGCTAACTTTGTTTCTGAAACTGCACCATGGCCTGATAAAGATAATGGGAAATCTGGGAAATAATTAATTTTCCGTGTGTTTTGCCATGTGATCGTACAGATGGCTGCTGCTATAACAGAATGGGCATTTGTGGATAGGAATAAGCAGTGGAGGTCGGAAGAAATGTGACTGGTGCCAAGTGTATCCCTGAAACTTAAGTCATTCCAGCAGAGCTTTGCATTTTCTCTGTATCTAGGATGGTGAGTAAAAGGAAAGTTAAGGGACGAGGTTTTTATGTTACGTTCCTGTCTATGACTATAACTAGTCGTTAATTTGTATTTCTGGATTGTTAGTGTACCTAGTCTTTATCTCAGAAGGAATGTTGTGAGGAGAGAGAGTAGCTCTAAGCATAGTTCGTTTGCAGGTTTGAAGGAAGAAAAAGGTTGATTCTCTTTGGCCTGTTCTGAGCAAGGTTATGCTAGTGAGTTGTCATGGTCGTTTCTGGCCTTGAAGTCTGTCAGTGCATTTCCCCAGCCTTGTGTTGGTGATAGCCTTCAGAAAAGCAGCACAAAAGCACTGGAAGTAGGAGATAGTTTTCATAACTCCAGTATTGGTGGTGACAGGAGACCTGATACACTTGAGGATGCCTGTGTTCAGGGCACTTCTGGTGGGTGAATAGAGCTGGGAAAGATCTCCTGTGTTGTGCAAAAAGCAAAGA
Source organism: Coracias cyanogaster (assembly GCA_033124195.1). Lineage (NCBI taxonomy): Eukaryota > Metazoa > Chordata > Aves > Coraciiformes > Coraciidae > Coracias > Coracias cyanogaster. The sequence continues at coordinate 25,096 of JAVSBS010001401.1, forward strand.
GTTGTCCAGTGATGAAATAAAGATTTGTCTAAAAGAAATTAGACTGTTAGAGAAGAGACAATTTTCATATAACAGCATATTGTCAAGTCTTAGCTGTCAGCTGTATTTGGAGAGGCTGCTAGGGTGTTCCCATTGGTGGCAAACAAGGGAATTAACCAGCAAGTGAGGATTTGGAATGTGATCACACTAGTCATTCAAGAAATTTAATTCTTATCTTTTTTTTTTGTATGTAGTTCTCAAAAGTGTTGATTCTGGTGGAATTTCAGTTATTCCATCAGCAATGGCGTTTTTTTTTCCCTAGTTGTTAGGAATTCTGTGGTTTTACTGTGTTACAGCTTGCTTTTAAACACAATCTTCTTTTGGATTCAAGCATCTTAGAATTTCTTGCTATATTAGTGGTCTTACTTAAATTCCAGTATGGGAATCTCCACTTTACAGATCAGGTGCCGTAAGGCAGTGTGAATGAGCCGAGAGCAATTAGAGGATAGTACCAGAGAAAAAGATTGAATGAAGTAGTTTATACATTTTTGTCCTTATCCGATGCCTTCCATGTCATAGCAGTGGTTGATTCTGCTTTCTGTAGGGACTGGACACAGCTCAGAGATTCATTTGGGTGTAAATTTAAGGTGGCTTTTCTTGAAAAGCAAAAAAAAAAAAAAAAAACCCACCTCAAAAAACAACCAAGTCAAACACCCCAACAACCAGAGCCCACAAAATCTCTCAAGGGATCTTTCAGTTCCATCTGTGCACAGAGAGAATGCTGCTTTGGACCAGAAAATTATTTCTCTGTTCATTTTGACCCTAATTTTGCCTTATATGAACTAACCTCAAATGCTATCTTGTAGTTTTCCTTGCAGGATTTGAAGCAGCAGCAGCAATCAGCAGAGAGAAGCAAAGCTGGCTGCTTGCTACTCCTGCAAGCATGCAGAACTCAGAAGTGAGGCATGGGTTAAGTTAGACCTATATCAAGATTTTTTTCAGTAAACTTTAAGAGAAAAAAGAAGATAGTGCTTACAGTCAGTTCCTTATAAAGGGAAGCACAGATTTCCATTTCTGCAAACTAAACTATTCCGTTGCTCCCCAAAATTGCCGAAAGTGTAAAAAAATCCCCACTAAAGTCCTTATGATTTCATCCAATGTGGAGCCTCAGACATTAATACATGCATATTATAATGCTCTGGTTGCTCTATAATGCAACTATAAGGAGATCTTAAGTTGTTTGAATGCCATTCCTTCTTTGCTTTCACAGGTTAAGCATCTTTTCAGTTTGTCCTTGACTTTAAATTTTGCAATCTTTGTACTAAAGATCATGCAATGTAATAATGAACATGCTTAGCTTGCAATAATATGATTCCTATAACACACTTTTGACTGTAACCTAGTGTTAACGTAGCTTTTATGTGGCAATAGCTGATGCTTAAATGAAGTATGTAGACATTTAAAGGCTTGATCTCAAAAACAGTTAGATCTGTGTGTATATTTAATACAGTTTAGTTGCACAGAGACCCGTTGATTTTAATGAGACTCCCTGTGAGAGAACCTGAACTCTTGAGGTAACATTAACTAGAGCAGGCACTATGGGTGTGTAAGAAAGTTTAGTGAACTCTCCTAGATTGTAAACTTGGAAATTAGGAGCATTCTCTTTCCCAGAGCGTTTGTGAAGCTTACATAATCTTGTAGTAATTTTTTTTAAAAATCTTTTAATTATTCCTAATCTTTCAGTCATCATTTTGTCCAGATGAATTAACTTTTTAGTCTCTTCTGATAGTGTTTTTTGTATATTAGATGAAAATAATTTTTGCATATTTGAAGAGGTTAGCTGTTCCCTTGCTCCTTTTCATTGCTTTATTTTCCTTCCTCAGTGCTAGTGGTCCTAGCTTAACGTATCACTTCACCTCTGCGCCTGCATGGGCAGTTTCTGTTTCTTCCATGCTTGTTCACTCCTCTTCACTTAATTTCTTCCCCTTCACATAGGTGTACGCTGATTGAACTTGTTCTCACATCTCGGCTTCAGCCATGGCAAGGAGTTTCAAGTGATAAGTAAAGGGCAGTTACCCTATGTGTTAGGTTCTAGTTGTTATTCTTGATGTATTTATTCCTAATGGCTCTTTCAAAATGAAGCTGAGGTAATGACGAAGGGTTTGTGAGCTGCCTGAGGAATATGTGTAACAGCTATTTATTTTCAAGTAATTTAGTCTTGCAATCAGAATATATTCTACATCCAAAAGATGGTAAAATATATCAATATAAGAATAGTAGATAAAAAGATGATGGCATTAATGTTCCTCTGTTAATGCTTTCAAATTTCAGAATCAGAGCCTTCCTTAGAAGTAAGTTAAATGAAAAGAAACTTACTGAATACTTCTAGGACACTAAGTTATCATCTGTGTAGCTCCTAGAAGGTTAGGAAATTCAATTCCCTTCTTTTTCTCTCATGCAGGATATCAAAGGTCAATATTTAACTCTGGTATATTCCCGTGTTGCAGTACAAGTGGCAGAGCACCTGTATGAAATTGCTAGTTGGATGCAATTAGTTTAACTTGTTGACAGACAAAGCTGCAGTTATTTAGCTCATTTCTATATCTAGCAACAATTCCACCACTTGATGCGGAAAATGGATACTATATTCCTGAGTTTATACTGATGGTTTGTTAAAATAAGCCATCTGCTCTTAAATATACAAGTTCATTGGAGCTGAAAGTGATAGAATGTAAGGCATTTTAACTACTAATTTACATCAGCTCCAACTCCAAATGGAGTTTGTATTATTTCAAAACCTCGTTGTTAAAATTGCTGAGATCTAAATCTCAGCTACAAAGTTTTGGGACCTGTTGGCCTGAGCTCCTTCAGCACTCCTGAATGTCGGCAAGAGTCAGAAACCAAAACTTGACACAGCTGTAAAAACACACAGAGAGCCTGTGGCCTCAGCAAATTCTACTGGTGCAGGCATATTTCAGGTATAAATTTTACTCTGCTGTCCCTCGTACTAATGAAGTCAGTTACTTTTGGTGGGTTTTCAGCCAGGTGTGTCCAGTTCTGTGGCTAACCAGTGCTCTTTACTTCATTTTTCCACTAGTGACATTTCTATCAAACTTTAAAAACAAACAGAAAAATTGGCTTGATGCAGTGGCTCAAAGTGTTAATAGTAACGTTAGGCTGGGTAAAAGATTTCCTTTCAATCGAGCTTTGCCAGAGATCCCCACCTCGTGGCTTGCACCGAGTGGATTTATACTGTGCAAACGGGCAACTGCCTCATCGCTTCTTCGTAAGGGGAATTCAGGCAGCACTAGAAATTGCTGCTAATTGTCTTCCTAATAGAGTTCTTTAGCAACCTGAATATTAACCTTACTGACCCGAGTATTGTGTTTTAGTAACCGTGTGTATATAAAAGCAGGTCTTGTAAGTTTAAGTGTATTTTAATACCCTCAGGTGAAGTTGCAGAGTGGATCAGAACAACTTGTAGGTGCTGGAGTTCCTGGAACAGGATTTCAGCTGATATTGGGCAATAGATAGGAGATGTTAAAAAAAAACAAACCCCAAACAACGCTTCCCCCTCCCCACCAACCAAACACCAGACAAACCCAACGCCTCTTCCCTGCCCTCCACTCCCTCCTCCAGGAACCCTGTCATAATATTTCTGGGTGTAAATCCCATGCTGTCTTAGAAAGATTGATCCAGCTTTATTCAAATATCTGTGAGTTGTTGTAGGCTCAGTTGAACAGCACTAGTCTTGTGTAGTGGTGGCATTGTGCTTGCGAAAACAGTAATTTTTTTTTTTTTTTCAGTGCAAAATAATAATTCATTTTATAACCATACATGTTCTAAAAGCTGCAAAAGATAAGAATATGAGGGGCTGTCAAGCCCAGCCTGCCAAACCTGTTTTAAATTTATCCTAATTTTGCTTTCCTATTTTCCCATCAAACCCTTCCCCCTTTTTTTCCATGAACACGTATAGGTGTCCTTTGAATTCGTTTATTGGCTCTGCTGTGCGTAGCACAATACAGCCTTTGTTATACTTTTAGCTAGAGCTGTTTATATACAGCGACCCATAATTTGCTCTCGGTGATGTTGCTGTACATCTGAAGTAATGCCGTTAGAACCAATAACATGGTTCACATCAGTGTAGCTGAGAGCAGAATTTAGCTCAGTGAACTTGAACACCACTTACTGTCCTGATTTTTTTTTTTTTTTTTTACGTTGATAAGACTTCAGATGATTAAAAATGCCATTTTACCTTACAGTAGCTACAAAACTTCATAAAGTTAATATAATTCAGTTTAAGTTATTCGTACTGTGGAGAACAAAAAGTCTGACGGCATTAACTAAAGACTCAGAAATCAGATTTCTTTATTAGATGAGGGGACAGGACTTAAAATTGATAGAATTTTAAAATTGAAGTTATCTTTGTATGAACTGAACAATTGCAGTTGATTCACGTATAGTGGGAAGCTGCTATATCTGAATACTCAGGTGGTCCTTTTGAAGCCTATCTCTAAAATCTAACGGGAAGTCATGGAGGTAATTTGGGATGCAGAGAACAGAAACTACGTTATCATGGGAGAAGATGGGCAGAGCTGGTTCAGAAGGAAGGTGTGCTCATTATTCTGGCAGTGCAGTGAGGGGGTGATTTGAGATGGAGGAGGCAAAAGCCTGGAGAAGAGGAGGCTAGAGGAGAAGACCTTATTGCTCTCTACAACTACCTAAAAAGAGGCTGTGGTGAGGCTGGTGTTGGTCTCTTCTCCCAAGTAACTAACAGGACAAGAGGTAATGGCCTCAGGTTGCTCCAGGGGA
>JAVSBS010001401.1:29986-73484 GCA_033124195.1 Coracias cyanogaster
TAACAGGACAAGAGGTAATGGCCACAGGTTGCTCCAGGGGAGGTTTAGATTGGACATTTGGAAGAAATTATTTACTGAAAGAGCAGTTAGGCATTGGAACAGGCTCCACAGGGAAGTAGTGGAGTCACCATCCCTGGAGGTGTTCAAAAAAGCCAGTAAATGTAGCACTTTAGGGCATGGTCTAGTGGTCAGGGAGATGCTGAGATGAAGACTGGACTTGATGATCCTAGAGGTCTTTTCCAACCTTAATGATTCTATTATTATAGAGAAGGCAGTGATTTCGTTTCAAGAAATGGATTGGGATATGAGATAGAGGATTGTGTTTAGTGCAGTTGAAAAAGGTTTTTACAAACCTCTGAAACTAAAAAGAAAAGGTTTTCACTTCAAATGATCTATGTGTATTTTGAAATGTATAACTTTACTAGGACATTTTCAGGAGAAACCATTTTTGTGCTTATTTTGTTTAATAGGATACCAGGCATTGTATTATATGTTTTAACTGAACTCAAGTGTTTTAAGAACATCACAAAAGAAACAGTTCATCAACCCCTGATCCTTTTGCAAAGAGCTCTAAAGTTCACAGCAAGTTTCTAGTATTTTGTCGTTTCTTAAATGAATAATAGTATCAGCTGCTGTTCCGGAATAAATTCAATAAATTTCATCCTGGAAATCTTAGTCACTTAAATATACAGGAAGGTGCACGTGTATGGAATGTTACCTTGCAAATATCATGACCATGATGTCTGGAATGAACAGTAGGCATGGTGATGCAAATTTAGCTACCAGGTCATGGAGTTTTGAAATAGGGGTCACTTTCTCATGTTGTTTGTAATGTAATTGTTCTAGAACCAGTGCCCGTGGAACAAACACACCTGGCTCTCTGAAATACAGGCATGTTTGAGACATACCAAGGATACCTAGTGTTGAAATCAAGGTATAATACATGCTTGGGTTCTTTTCAACTAGCATGCGCCAGGTTTCTGTAGAGCCTGGCCTTAAAAAAAAATCAATTCAAATTTCCCAAATGCGTTGGATCCTGTTACTGTCCCTGGTCTATTTTGTGCCTCCCTCCAGTGCCAGCAAGAAGTACACTGGCAGCTGCCTTACAGCACATTTTCTAGAAATACATTCTCATTACTCCCCACGTTCTGCACCAGTGAGACTTGTATGCCAAAATCGAATTTACCACGCAGGGTTTGTAGGTGTTAAGTGCTGCCCTGTGGGCCTCAAATGCTCCAGAATATAATGTAGTTGCCAAAATTCAAATGTTGAGCGACAAAATGACTACTCACCACAACTGCATGATTTTTATTTTGACAGTGTGGAGATGATGGTGAAAACAGGAAAATGATCCTTACAGAACCTGCCATGGTCTCCAGGCTCCGCAGAATGGGCAGCAGGCTTCTTGTCACTGTTGCCTGGCTCCTGCCAATGCTTTGTGTATCACTCATGATCCAGTTTGTGATTTTTCCGGTGGTCAGTGCAGGGTCAGTAACGTGTTGTTATGCTACGTATTTTGGACATTTACATTATCAGTTTTGCATCCTTTTGGAGTTTGCTTCCAGAATTCCTCAAGTGAGATCAGCTGGCCTGCTTGGCTAAGCCCTTTGAGACTCTTGGGAGCAAGGGATCTCATAGAGTGGTTGTAATTCTTTTTTTAAAACTTTAAGCTGCTACAGCAAAAACGTAAATTGCTGATCTCTATTGATATAAACCAGTTAATTATCATTACACTTCTGCAAGAACTTGAATGTTGTTGTTTCCATATTCTAAAGGGCAGGAAATAATGCAAAAGATTAAAAGATTTGACCATAATACCAGTGTATTGGATCTTAGAGGTATCTATTTGTTGCTAGCAACACGTACATGATGTTGATTTTCAAGTTAGTCAGATGGCTTTATGGCCACAAGAATGACTGCACATAAAAAGAGAGATTCAATGAGTGGTATGGATATCATGGATGGAAGATGGGATCAGTTCAATCTTGGTATATGTGGAATGAACAACACTGATATGAATTGTTTGTTTCAGATAGCTTGGGCGTGAATTTCGTAACTCCAAATGTATTTGGTAGGTAACAGAAGGCCGACAGGCCTGTGAATGGCCAGTGGTTTTAGAGACTGTCACCTGAATTATATCATCATTTGTCTCGTTTGTGCTAAAAGTGCAGTTCCTTGTATTTGTAGACTTCATTTCTAAAAGTGAGGAAATGGCAGAGATGCTGTACTTGATGGAAGTCCATGGCTAAAGCCGCAGAGAACACAGCTACATACTGAGGAGCTTGAAAATGTGTCTCATTGAGAGCATCCTAAATTTGTCCTTTTATATTTCCTGTTTTATTATGTACTCACAAGAGGGAAGAGGCCCATATGTAGGTTTAATCTGTGTTATTCAGGAAACAGTATGTAGGGAAATTCTGGGCTTCTTCAAATCCTTGCCCACGCTTTTAGGATCTTCTGAAAGTTTATTTATTCACAGCAGCATTAAGTCTGAATGAAATAGAGAAGTTAAGATGGAAAACTCACAGTATCTTACCATGCAGCTTTTTCATGGTTTGCTTTCCTCCTCTGCCATTTACTCCAGGGCAGAACTAGGGTAGAGAAATAATTTTTGTTCGCTTCTGAAAGGTTACAGCAATAAAGAAACTCTTGTTAACATCAGAGTATATGGCAGGCAGGAGTTTTCACAGTCTGGCATTGTTTATTTTACCAGCAATTTGGAACCTTCTGCACTCTTAAAATATTGGCAAGAAAATATTTAACTGTTAACTGTTCTGTGGCATGCATGTGTTTGAAGCCCTGGGGAGGAGGAGTGCTTGGGGAAACCGAGTTTTTCTCAGCTTATGATTGAAACCAGAAGGTGCAGAATATTGGTAGAAGGTGAAAGCAATATGACTTCAGATTGGAATTTTACCCAAATGTGGAACTGATGGGAGAATGTCAGACAGGTCACATATGAACAGGACTGTGCTAGGAAATAGTGGGAAGTCTGATGGAGCAAACACAAACAAGCCAGTCTGCTAGGCACTACAAAAAATGGATTTGGAAGTGAAATACTGAGTATTTGCATTTCTCTTGACCTCAGTAACTGGATAAAGGCTGGAGCAGTACTAGGTGTTAGCATCAAGGATTAGGTTTGTTAATTGCTTGCTAATTGTATGGACTCTAGCAACTGTCACTCCATTTTGAAATGAAATAAATTTTTTTCATTGAGAGTTTTTTTAGAAGAGATGTGGTGTGCTTTTTTAGAGAGGAGATGGGTGACTTGTTCCTATCCAATATAAACTTGTTCTGGTCCCAGATTCTCGGAGAAAGAGACCTTATTTTTTTCTTTTTTTTTAGTATTTCCCCTGGGTCAGGTTCACTCTTATTTATATTTCTACAGAAAATATAGCCCTTTCCCATGAGGTTACTAAAAGCTATAGTAAAGGTGGCAATTTTAAAAAATTGCTCTAGCATGTTTCAGGTGAAATTGCTGTCAAGTCAGCAACGTGACCTGGTGACTGGTATCCAGAATTGTCTGAGAGGCCGTGGCTGTCTTGCAAGTCAGGGCAAGAAGAGATACGCTGGCAGAAGAGATACCGGTCAATGTCTGAAAACAAACTGAACATCCTCAGACGTCATTCTTCCAATGTCAGATGAAGATCCAGTGTACTATTTCTAGCAATGACCAGAGATATTTGGTGAAAAATATAAGAAACAGAACTGTGTATCAGTATTTCTTCTGGTATGTCCTCTTAACGTTCACTAACAAGTAGCACCAGAGTTGCATGAGGACCATCGTATTTAGTATCTACTAACAGAAATCCTCCACAAATGTGCAGTCCCTTTTTTTACTCCTCTTGTATAATTTGCTCTTTAATGTCCCGTGGCAATGACTTCTGCCACTTAATTCTATTGAATGAGAAAGTACTTTCATTTGTAAAGTTTTATTTGATCATTTTATCAGCTTCTTTTCTAGATTTTTTTTTTTAATGAGAAACAATGAACTTCCTTGTTTACCTGCTTGATACCACTCATTATTTTACCTGTCCATCATCTTCCTCCTCATTTCTTCCTGATTGAATATAACTAGTGTTTCCTCATATATCTAATCACTCTGGTCTTTTCAGTGTGTTTTCTCTTTTCTTTTAGATCTGTTCTGACATGAAAAGGTAATAAATATATGCAGCATTTTATATGTGAGCACACAATGGATTTATGGCAGAATAGGGTCCCTCTTTTTTTCTGTATTCCTTTCATAATAATTCCTAGAATTTTTGTCTTTTTCTTCACTATTGAATTGTTGAAATGTTGTTGGGTTTTTTTTTTTGAGACTTCCCCACAGAGTCTCTTTAAGATCCATTTCTGGAATTGTAGCTGCTAAACATGTGCACACCTACTATTGTATTTATCAATCACTGAATACTACTTGTCATCATTATCTGATTGTTATTTTAATTTATTATTGTATTTTCTACTAATTTGTACTTACCTGATTCTGCTGAAATACTTTTCAGAATGGATGCTGCTTTCCATGGCTCTGCAGCCCTGTTATATGTTATCTTAATAAGTTTCATTTAGTTTAGTACTTTATGATCCCAGGGATTTTGTTGTTCTTGGCTTTTAGCTTAAGTCTTTTTGGATGGGCAGATCATATTATAGATTATACACCTTCTAGCCTTGCGCTAACCAACATGCACTAGTATCATACTTAGAATATGATCGATTCTCAGAATTCTCAGTGCTTTGAGAAGGTGATGGAGCAATGTATATTCACTGTCTCATCCAGTGAAAAAAACTGGACCACCAGACGAAACTAGCAGGAGTCAGTTGTGGAAGAAACAAAGAGGGGGTGGTGGTTCTCATCATGGTTAGTAGACCAGGGTACTTCTTGCCGAAGCATGTTGTGGAGGCCCAAAGTTTACTGGATAATTTCCTTAACATTGAGGCCTTTTGAAGGTTTCTGTGTAAACACATATCAAGGGTTGAGAATTGTCCTGAGCTGAAATTGGTTGCGGAGTACTTGGAGGAAGCAGGTATCAGCTTGTAGTCTTTTTACTTTTCTCGGTGTTTCAGGCTACTGTTGAAGGCAAGATACGTTAGTTGGACCCTTGGTCTGATGCAGTACAGTGTGTTTCTTGTGACTCTTTCTGACAGTTACTGAGGTTTGCCCTCTACAACCGCTCGCCCTGACAGAGAATGAGCACAACAAAGCAGAGATCACAGCAATTTGACCTCTTTTCCCTGACCTTTCTCTTGAGAGCTTGTCAGTGAGCTCTGACAGCCATATTTTACAGGTAACAGAGCATGCAAAAGTCTTTCCATTAACATTGTTTTTATGCATTGAAGATTTTGGCAGGAACCAATTCTGATACAGTCAAACATTTAGCTTTTGTCTAGGTTGATACAGCGTTGAAGTAGATTGTCACTGAACGCTGAAGAAGAGTTTAAATCTGTTGTCTGATGTTCGTTATCTTCTGAGGTGCATTACAAAATTACTTTTAATCGGAAAATAAGTGAATTTATCAGAAAAGTTAATATTTTAAAGTCTATAGATACTTACAGCTGTAGCTAATTGCAATCCAGGGAGCTTGTTTGCAGATACAGCAACCGAGTGGTTAATAAAAAACTCAGAATATGAAAATTGGAAAATTTTCTGCAACTAATTTCTGCAATATCTTTGTCATTTCACAGCTGTGTAAAATTGCCTGAAGGAACTGGCCTTTTTGGCCCTTGCTACAGAGGTTAAAATTTTAATCTGTTTTATTAATGTAATCTTTTTGATCCTAGCTACAATCTTAGTCATTTTCAGAATGACTGTCTTAGAAGTAATAGTTCTGTTATTGGAGGAAGTAAAAGGGCTGTATGCAGGTTTTCCCATTTAATGTCATGTGCGTTTATTAAAAGGGTGGCAAACACTTTAAAACTATATATATAATTATATACGGTTATATTTTATTTATAACTGATGTGAACTATATAAGTCATTCTTTCCAAATGCAACTTGAGAGAAGGTCCATAAAAAAGCCTTGAGGAGAGACATTTTTTTATCATGAAAGATTTGTCCTGTATCTCCTTCAGGAGCTTCTGCTGATACTGAATGCTCCAGTAATCAGAAGTGTCAGTATGAGTCAGTTGATGTTTATGGCAGTGTGGCTAAGAGAAGTCCCCAGAGTAGACTCGGTCGTAACAACAGAAGTGTACTCAGACCTGCGTAAGTTGTTTTGCACAAGAGATGGATTATTTTTTACTGTATCAGCATGAAATACTACTTTTCTATTACTACTTTGCCCACTTGAGGAGTGTACTGATGATGTAGTGTATCGCTGCAGCTGGTGTAAACATTGGAGCCTGATCTTGGTTTGAAAAGATGACTATGCTGACACATCTGCTGTGTACACAGGTACAGAAGCAAACACATTGTACAGAAGAGGCTTTTCAGTCTAGCAGGAGTGGTATAATGAGAATGAGGGGGTGGAAACTTTGGCCAGAAAATTCAAATATGAAACGAAATACACATGTTCGACTGTGAGGATGATCTACTTTAGCCAAACATCGTTTACTGAGCTTAGTACAGAGGGGACTCGGTGAAATGTAATGGTCTGTGATATGCAGAGGGTCAGATTCTATGATCTAATCATTTCTTCTGGCTGAAATCTCTTCATAAAAAACCCTAGTTCAACCATAATTTTTGGCCTAAAGAGAGGAATTTCTCCATGAAATTCAATGATCAGCACTTGTACAAGGTGCAGTTAGAAGTATTCCTTCTGGCTTCATAGTCTATGGATGGATTAATGTGTTAAAGTAGCTTAAGGGTGCAACACATGCTGGCAAAAGCTGTAACAGAAAGAAACTCTTGTTAAAGCGCTTTCAAATAATGTGGACGTTGCAGCTATGTCTACCCTAGCTTTTAGTGTGGTCTGACAGGAGCACATCTGCTGAGTGAAACTGTTGATCATTCAGCATCCTCACTCCACGGGGATGATCTTTACTTTGCACTGGATCTAGGCTGGTCCTGTAGAAGGTAGAGCACACTAGAGCAAATTTTTCACTTTGTATGTGCTGAACATCTTTGCAGCGTAAACCAAAGCATGGTAGGTGGGGATTAGGAGGAGATCGTTACAAAAAAATACTCTTAGTCCAACAGAAGACAAGAACACAGACTAATCCTGTAGCAGCTTTCACTTTGTAAACTGTGCCCATACATAAGATATTTTCATACATGTCCAGCACGTGTGCTCTTACTTTCCTAGAAATTTTCTTAGAATACAAAACCTTAACTGAGACTTGATATGGTAAATTGTGTGACGTAGCTAGTAAGCCTCACCGGTTGTCTGTTGAATGATGCATATTAAACTCATTAAGCTTGAAGATGAGATTTGCTGCAGTATAAAAATGCAGTAGTCACATGCTGTTGTCGTCTTGCAGGCAGAACGTGGGATCGTGGAGACTTGCAATGAAAAGTTGTGACACGTAGTAGGAAGATATGTTAGCTGTACATTTCCTTTTCTTGAAGGTCTTATAAATGTCAGAGATGTACAAAAACCACCTCCCTTGTTTTTAAACTAAGTTCTGTGTGTCAGTTTAGGTGATGGTATATAGATTTATTCTGGTGATAGCTCTGCAGTGGGTTCTTCTGAAGAAGGCAAAGGGGCTAAGTCCCTAGAAGAGCTCCAGATGTTACTGATTTTTTTTCTTGTTATTAGCAATTACGCACTTGGAATTGTCTATTAGTTTTTTTCCTTAATAATAAACTGGAAGAGTCAGCAGAATCATGACCAACCAGAACATGAAACTTAGCAATGATAAGAGCATGTACAAGCTTAAAAAGGGGAAGTGTTTCCAACAAATGCTGCTTTGGAGTTACTCATTGTTCTAGTTTTATAAAGGAGGATTTTCTCCTGCAATGTTTGTACTTAACCAGTGCTGGTTGTGTGCTTCAGAAACTGCAATATTCTTTTAAATGTAATTTTATAGCCTAAGATACTGCTCCATCCCCAAAGTAATATATTTTAAACTTTGTCTTTTAAGATGCATTTATTACCATTTTTGTTTTAACTTGGTTATCTCCTTCATCAGTCTACTTCTTGCTAACTTAAAGCTGCTGCTCTTTGTTTTTAGTATAGAAAGCTGCTTCCCTAGGGATGTATGGTCCAGGACTTGTCTCTGTAATGGGACTATTTGTTTTCTTTGCCCCTTGCAGTTGCCTGCTGTAACATTTGTAGTATGTGTTAAGTAATCCTTGAGGTAACATTTTTATTATGTCATAAAAAGTGCGTGGCAAATATATAATAACTCATGGAATTTGTTTATTTAAAATGGAAGGATAATTTATTGAGTGTGTTACATGAGACCTGCTCCCCCTTATTAGAGCTGTAGAAGTGCAGCTTATTTAGAAGTATGTTCTATTGAGAAAAACCACGATCTCTGACATGCATAGAAAGTTTGAGCATGGTTGGGTAGAAATGACATCATAGTTTATGTACTCAATAAAAGTTTAATTAAGTCCTTACAGAAGTTGCAGTCATCATTTAACCCTCTGATTTCTTACGCTTTTAACATTCAGTAATAACCAGTCTCCAAATCTTGATAGCCTATAAAATATCTGCATGAATTTTAATAGTTTGTATTAATGGAAAAATATGAGTAACTGACATGAAAGAAATTTTCCTTGTGTTTGTACTATATGCGTTTCTATAAAAATCAACAGATGAAGAAAGATAGTGGTTTCATGGAAGAATATTTGAACTGGAGCTTTGCTAGCATGGGAAAAACTAATTCATATTTTGATAGAAAAGCTGTTGCATAATTACCAAGGTGAGTGAATACCGAGAGTACTCTTAAGGATGCTAAGACAGTATGTAGGACATGGTTCACAGGGACATAAGCGTGGTAAGCTGTACATCAAAGACAGCGATGCTTATTCTGTAGTAGAACTGATGACCTACCCTGTATTCCTGTTTGCAGGGTTTTTTTAAACCTGTCTCCAAGATGCAGTCGCATACAGAACTGTTCTGCTAGTAAGCACGTATGAGGATCATTATCTTTGTCATTTATACTTACGCTGTATGCAACATCTGTAGAAACGAAATGCTTAGATCTCTCATGAGAGTCAATAAAAAGAAGAAACGTTACCAATAGAAGTGTAGCTTAGCCCTCGAGAGAGGAACTGTGAATCATTTTGTTGGTAGAAGTAAAACGTATGGGTAAAAGGAACAGTTTGTATGAGAGAAATACAAAGTATTTCAGCCATCACTTTGGTCCTAGTAGTTGATCTCTTTTGGTTCTGTCTTAAGCTCACATGGGGTCAGTTCTGCAAGCCCAGTGGATGACCAACAAATATTTAAGCAACTGTTAAATTTAGGGGTGGAACTGATTCAGAGCTACAGCACGGGGGGAAGTAGTTGAGTATTCAATCATTACAAACTCTGAAAGAAACTTAGTCATAGTCGAAAACTAGGAAGTCTGAGATTCTAGTGAGATGCTGTAGGAACAGACCTCATGTGATTCCTGAATGAGAAAGTCAACCTTGACAAGGAAGGAAGGAATAGTGGTAGGGATGGTGCATCTGGCTTTAGCATTACGGTACTTTTGCTGTTACAGAACGTCTAGATCTGGAGTCCACGCTTTAGGAAAAAAAGTTGCAAAACCTCCCAGCTTCTAAAAGATCTGTGAGAATGAATCAAGGTCTGGAAGACCTGCTTAATAGTTAAAATTCAGAGGAGTCTTCATTATCTTAGCCTGTGCTGCCACTGAAAGGACAGCCTTGCCTTCACTCTTTCCCCAGCTGCATTTTTTTCTCCACTCATGTAGCTATATGTCAGCACTGTTGGCTGAGGATATTTCTGCTGTTTATATATTCTGACTAATGCTGTCATTTGTGTACAGAATGAACAGAGCTGTTGTTCTAAAATGTTTGACTGCACGAACATCATTACTTACTGCTAAATCCTAACCTACGTGGGCCAAGGCGCTGCTGCTGCTTTGTCTGCTCAGAGGGAAACTGATAATAGTTTTCTCACCACCTCCTCTTTAGCACCTATACAGATGGTTTTCTGGTTTATTTTTCAGATTAATTCTGTTGTTCTAAAGGAAGATTTAAGAAGTATGGTAGAAAATTTCTATGCAGCTCTTTTTGGATATGATGAGGTAAGAAGGATCTTTTCAGAGAATGTGCAATAGCAAGTAGACCATCTAATTCCTGAGTACAGAATACTCCAGACAGATAAAACATGTGCTATACATGTCTTTGGAGAAATGTTACATTATGGAAGCAGAATTCTTAGTTATTGTGAATCTCTTACACCTTGGATTATAGTGCTTTTAAGAAAAAAGAAAGCACACAACGTATTCATTTAAACTATGGGACAGGGAAGGAGGGATGTTCTTTGTACCGCTTCACTGTCACTGCTTGGCCATCAATAATTTATTTCCTCCCCCTGAATCCCAGGGTACTCAGCTATACTTTGAAAGCAAAGAGAGTATAGGGAGTCTATGTGAGAGGGTATTTATAGGAAGTATCTAATAATACGGGGAGGTGAAAGCACCACTGTGCACAAGTATCTGCAGGACTTTCAAGAAGAAAATACAATTACATCATCTCTTTTCGTAGATTTGTTGGTTTGGGTTTTTTTGCTCTAGTGGGTGTTGCTCTTCAGATGATCTTACTCAGATGGTGATATTTTTTGCATGGTCATAGTAATTTGCATTATTAATATATTGTAAAAGTAGACTTCATAGAATTGTGGACAACGTTACGCATGCAAGACTTTAACCTAGTTTTAATATAGCCAGGATGTGTCTGCCTATGTCTGTCTTTTATTTTTTTCTTTTTTTTTTCTTTTCTCTCTTTATTGACACTCTTTTAGGAAACAAAATGTCTAGTTAAATTAAAGACAAATGTTGACCTTTTTTTTTTTATTTTTAACTGAATATTTTAAAGCTTTCTCTTACCTTTGGCAGATATGTCAGCAGAAGACAGGAGTTATGAGACTGTGGCGATAAAACCACGTAATCTAAAAAGACAATAGAAGTGGAAGGGATTTTAGACAAAAAGTGGTTATGGATGTGATTCTTGTATAAGCCAACTTTAATACTAGATTTAACTGAAAAAGTCAAGATAGTTTGTGATGATGGGGAGCTCTCTATTTCTCATCTAGAATGAAAAACAGAAAAGAAGGCAAAATAGCAAAGTCCTGACTACCTTTTTGCAGCATTGTGTTAAATGCCATTTAATTTTTCTTTTCCAAGTATCACAGGATTGACAAAATTCTGTGAGGGGGTGCTGACCTCTCTGTAAAGCCAAAATTTTTATAGTAAAGATTTTGTAACATAGAAATGCAATTATCAGCTCCTACGTCAGGAATACCTTGACCCTTTTGATTTTTTTTTTTTTTTTTTTTAATTAACTTGCCAGAATATGTGTTACCGACTGCTCTGTAAATTAATTTAAGGCCAGGGTTGTTTTTCCATTCTGGGAAAGAGTGATGTTGTTGCCTTTTCATATGCTCAGTCTAGAGCAGCTGTGGGCTTTGAGACAGCTAATACCATCAGTTGCCAGGCAGAGTAATGTGGTTGTCTTGTGTTGAACCTTCTTTACATGCGGTTTTTAATCCCCTTCTGTGCTTCCTTTAGGGAATCTTGTCTGATGATCATGTTCTGGCAGCAGCTCTTTGGAGAAACCTTTTCAACAGGAACTGCGAGGACCCTCGGCATCTGGAGTTACTTGTAGAATATGTGCGCAAACAGGTACGCTACAGCTCATGTTTAGAATATTAAATATTCCTTTTCATTGCTTGTGTACTGCGTAGCTCAGTTCTCCTCATAAATAGAACTCATTTTTATACTCAGTGATTATTTTTTAAGGAGGAAAAAGGTAAAAATATAAAAACTGGTTGATATTACAGTTTGAAAAATGGCTACAGAGACATTGCAAGCAATCCTGCTTATCTTTTTCTGGACCTATGCTATGGAGGGACGTGATAAAATGTGTCAGAAATGGGTCGCAACTTGTTGTAGAATTATAATCGGTGTTGCAGAGTTGAGATCCTCTTCATAATGAAATAGCACACAAAGCTTAAAAGTCTCCTGATGATCTTTGTGGGAAAGAAGTAAAGCGTTTTGTTTTCCAGAATTATTTCAGTTTCTTTCACTTATTACCTGGTGGAAACAATACTGAGTAGCATTTGTCCTCTCGACCCTTAGGAGGTTTGTGAATTAGGTTTCTAGGAAACCTTGGTACAATAGAGTCCAGGGGGGTACCAAAGACAAGAGAGGGGTAAGAGAGGTTCTGGAGGAATTGTGTAGGCTGTTGGACAGGGAATTGAAGACCAGAACCTCCACGACAGTATTCTTGGTAGTATTTAGTGTACTATTTACAGGACCAGATAAGAGATTTGTAGTGACAGGATTTCAGTGTACAAAATGGTCTGGGAAGTAAAAGGCTGAATTTTCGAAGGGACTGAGGACCCTTTTGGGGTGCTGGAGGGCTTCCCAGGAGGGACAGACTTAATTTAATGCTTAAGATTGCTGATGCTTAATATTAGTGAGGGAGTAGTAAAGTTTAAAACTGAAGATTGGCAGGGAGCAAACACACATAAAAAGTATGTAATTTGGGGCAATTTGCTGCCAAGTGGAGAATTTGTTGCACTTGTGTATATTCAAGCAAAAGATAGCACAGAAGGTATCGGCAGTTGAATAGGAAGTAGTAATCACATAGATAAATGCGGTACATTGGGGAAGAATCAGCACAGCTTCTGTGAAGACAGGTCATTCCTGTAGGCAGCTCTGAAGTGATGCACTTGAGAAAAACAGTCTGAACTGTCTGTTACCACACAGGAATGAGTCCCTGAGATTATAACTGTATTATCAAAATGTCAGTTCAGTGCTCTGTAGTGTTTAAAAAATGTAAAACAAGTACTCAGAACTACTAAGGAAGGAATAGTTGTTAGGCCACTTTTTAAATCCCGGGTACCCTTGTGATCTTGAATGATGTGTATGGTTTGGGTTCCAATCATAAAGAAAGATAAAAACTGAACTGAAGAAGGCTCAGAGAAGAGCGGTAAGGATGACATGAAACAGCTCCTTTATTAGCCACAAGTAGCACTGCGAGGCCCAGTCAGAGGGCAGCGCTGGGAAATCCTGAAGGCATATGAAAGGTGAGCAAGGAAAGGCTGTTTACTGATACAAGAACATGAGGATTTAACATTGCCACAGGTTGGTTGGGATGCTACAAGTGCCCACGGGTTTCAAAGCCCCTGGCAAGGTTTAGGGAAGAGAAGTCTGTCCAGGGCTATTAAATCCACAGCAACCACTTCAGGCTCAAAATCCTTGAACTAACAAATTTTGAGAGAGAGGTAAAATAAACGAGGAAAATAACATTGTATGCGTGCCTTGTAGTGAACTCCTCCTGGAGAATCTGCTATTAATGACTGTCAGAAGCAGCATATTGTGCTTTGGTGGCTCTTTGGTCTCTATGGCCATGGATGTATTCCTTCTTCTGTTGAGAAACTCCTTGTCAAATTATCTTTCTGCTTCCAGTAAGGATTGCGTACGAGGTCTTTTCCGCAATTTCTTGCTGATCCTGTCTTTAACAGTGGCTATTAGTGAATTCCAGAGAAGAATATAGTAACAGAGCATACATGTGTACTATTTCCCTGGTCCGCTCTCCTAGCAATCTGGTTCACAGACTTCCTGAGCTAGGGGTTGTATTTTTGTCTTTTACTGACCATTGATGGACATTTCTCCTTCCACCCCTCCCCTCTGGTTTACAGTGTGCTGTGGCAGCAAGTTAACCCTATATTGTGTGACAAGGGTGGTTTTTTTTTTTTCCTTATATTGCACCTTAAAATTTCATTTGATCCCAAGTATTTCTTAGATCTAGAGAATGAGTGTTCATTCCATGTTCATCTCCTCCAGCTCATGTTCTTTTCTACTATAAATCTCAGGTGTTCCCTGCTAGTCAGCCTTTTTTTTTTTGTATAGTGAAAAACCTTGGACTATATGAAAGTACTTTTATGAGAGCACTCCTGGTAGATGATGGTGTTAGCAGTGTGTCACAGGAATTAACTGCTGGGAAGATAAAGTGACTCATGCTTGCGTTACTTTTCTTTGTCCTGTTGCCAAACTTTCAGAGGAAGCATTAGCCGAGGTGTTAGTAGAAGACCTTATGCAGTTAACTTCAGCAGATACTTATCTCCTGGTCTTTCCATGACCACTGCATAAATTACCCTGTGAGGTCTACCTCACACAAATGGCAAAGTATGCTAAAATCTCCTTGTTCTACTTTCTTCCTGAAAAGCAACATGTTTGCCTAGCTATGGAGGAGCTTGAATGAGTGATAGGACATCTTGCACTAACGTCCTGTCCTTGCAGGTGCAGCACCTGGATGCACTGAGCGGGGAGGACTTGCTGCTGACGGGCGAGGTGAGTTGGCGGCCGCTTGTGGAGAGCAACGCCCGCAGCATCCTCAAGCCCCTTTCCCCCGTTTACAATGATGAAGGACTCTGAGAGCGCTGACACCTGACGTTCCTATCGGTTTGTCAGATCAGCTTGGGAAGCATGCCGGAAATTGAACTGAGGTGAAGCTGTGGGATCGGGAAGGAAAATCTGCTGTTGAAAATATTTAATTAGGTCTCCTATCTATGGTGCCTCAGTAGCAAATTGGACAGCCGTACTCTTAATATTTACCCACCAATAAATGCTAGTTGGTTTGAGAACCTCTGTCCTTTTTATGTCACTGAGTGGTCCTTACTGACAAATTGAAAGACCTGCCTTCTGTCTTTAGGAAACAGATATTTTACCATGACTTTAAGTTATCTCAAGAAGACATTTCTGTCCCTTGCCTCATTGGGAGAGCTGCTACATAGAGACACAACAGTGTTCCTCTGCTCGCTGAATGGTTGTGGATGTAAATCTGAGCTTTGCATATTAATGTATTGTAAAAGCCTGATATCAAGATGGGATGGTCCATTTTTGCTTTAGTGGAGTTAAGAATTGCTTTAGCAGATTCCGAAGGGTTCTGTGAAAATCCTTTTTTAGGAATTCTCCGCTCTGTTGCACAAGGATAGGAGGATGCAGAGAGTAATGCATAGTCCCCAGTAATCCTCTGTGACTCTGGCCATCTTAATGAGAATAAAATCCAAAAAGTGACTGGGCTGTCACTAAGAGCTGTCTCAGAGTACTTGGTATTTTAGTCTGCCTTGCTGATATTTCCAGATTGTTTTTGGAGTTGTAGTCCAAGAATTTCTTTATGAAAAAGAACATCCCTGTTTCTGTCTATGCCGCTTAATGGGACAGGACTATGCTGTCCTCCCTTCCCCAGAGCAGTGGTCTGGGGCTTTTTGACGAGCCCTGTCGACCCTAGTGAAAACTTTGTGTATGGCTGTGCAGGCAAATTTCACCAACCTAGTAATTACAGGAACAAGAGCTCCACTGATTAAACAAGCAGAGGCTGCGGTGTACTGTGTAGCTGGATAGTTCACCAGGCTGCTTCCAGGTCAGTGACAAAAACAGTTTTCATTTCTCTCCTGTCTAAAATCCTAGTCAATAATAAAAGTCAGTCTGAGTAAAATTGATGTGTACGTGTTTTCTCTGCCATGTGCGCTTTTGATAAGAATAAGCCCTATAATATCAGGACTTCTTCCTAATAAAGCTATGAAACAGAAGCTGAAGGTAATAATCCTTAATCTGTGAAACTAAGCCTTATTTTGTGAATCCTTAATCTGGTAAAAGTGTGACTGTGCCTGGCTGTGAGCGTTCTTCCTTCTGCAGTTTCTTCATATTGTGTTTGGGGGTATATTTGATGTTCCTTCTCTGTGTAAAGAGCAGTGGGAGGCAGAATATAGGCTCCCAAATGCTGGCTTGCTAGTTTTCTTTTTTAAAATCTTCTCTTGTGGAACCTTCTGTGGATAAAAAAGACATTTTGTTATTTTTTTTTTTCCCCAAGGTGAACTTCCTCAGTTTAACTTGTTATAAAATGAGTCATGTAAAGAAACCCTCTGTGTGTGAGGTGTATCCCTTCTCTGTGAAAACATTACAGACCAAACAACTTGCTTGCAGTTTATTTAAGATGCTTTTGTTGAAAGCTGAGCTAAGCAGAGAAACCTTGTGTGTGAAGTATTATACACTGTGTGTGAGATAATAACGCCTTGTAATTCATTACAGCTGGCTTGTATTTACATAAAAGAAGGCAGAGCTGTGTAGGAATTTGCTGATTAATTTATTTTTAATGAGAGTGAAGTATACCAAGTACCAAAATAAACTTCACTTTGTGTATCTTACTGCTCCTGAAATAGGTGGAAAAATTAATGGTAGATATTTTGGCTCAAAGCTACGTACATTAATTCATATATAAAACAGTCCTTTAAACTTTAACCTCTTTCCTACGTAATTTAAACCTTGACTCACGTTATCCATGACATGGGAACACAGGACTAGGAGTACACCACCATCCAACCTGGTGCTGCACACAGGTCAGAGTCGGGTAGTGTCTGTGGTGCTGATGCTGTGAAGCCACTGAGCTGGCAGAATTCACAAGACTGCTAGTCTGGAGGTGACAGTGCATTCTGTACTCCAAATATGGGACAGTCACGTGGTTGAAACTGAACCCTTTCCTATGCTTATGGGCGGGAGGCTCCAGAAATTGTGCTGCCAGATTGTGGTCATTGGCATCTGCTTTTGCACTTTTTATTAATGCAAGAATAAAGACCTATAATCATGGCTGTCTGCTCGTTCCATAAAATGCTTTCAACTACCCTGCTGTTACAGAGCTGAGCCAGCAGCCAGGCGGTGTTTGGACAGAAGTGTGTGGGGCCTGCTCAGAGAATAAGGTAGAAACTGTCTATGAATTAAAAGGGTGATCTGTTAGAGAGGAAGAATACACCAGAGGCTACACAGGACAAGAAAAGAGTTTGCTTCCCAGCCGTTAGTTCTATGGAGACAGAATTTGGGTATAGAATATAACTGACCCCTCTTACTCTTGAGAGGTGCATGCCAGTAGGCTAGAAACATGCCATTGCCAATATCTTATATATAAAGACATATTCACAACCAGAGAGAATACATTTTCGGTAGCAAAATCTGCACCTT
The DNA here is from genome assembly GCA_033124195.1 of Coracias cyanogaster. Classification (NCBI taxonomy): domain Eukaryota; kingdom Metazoa; phylum Chordata; class Aves; order Coraciiformes; family Coraciidae; genus Coracias; species Coracias cyanogaster. The sequence continues at coordinate 47,057 of JAVSBS010001401.1, forward strand.
ACAAGCACTACAGCAGCAATGACCAGCAGGTATGAGTGCTGCCACAAGTGCAGTAGTACACAGGTATTTTTAAGCAAACGCTAAAGCCCATCTTTTCACATTTTTGAGGTTTTGCAGTGGGAATGATTGAAGGTATTTTGCTCATGGACAGTTCTTTGTTTATGCTACTGGATTTTAAAAAGTGGTCTCAGAGCATTGGCTTGAAGATATTTACTGTATTTTAAGTTAATATATGCACATTTCTTCTGGAAGGAGCCATTTTGAGCACTTTATCATCCAACCTGATCTCCAGTCTCATATGTGGAATTTGGGCATTGCTTACTTTTCCAACAGGCTTGTTCCCTCAACTTTCACAGGTGTGTTAAGATCGAGAGACATGAGCCTTTGGGAAGCACTCATCATTTCCACCAGATCTTGGCTTTCTTGTTTCTGTGAGTAGAAAAGAAGAGCCAGTGCTTCATGTCTTCCTTCTCTGCTGTTTTGCACCAGTGGGAGAGTAGGTGCATGTGTTACCCACAGCCTCAAACTTGGGAAGTGTCTTGCTTCAGACTGATATTCTGAGACATTTTGGAGTGGAGAGGGAGTCAACTGATACCCCTTTGATGCCTACTCTCTATTTTAGGGGGTTAAATGCTTTTCTGTGTCATTACAGCTTCTGTTCACACTGCCCTTTGGTATTTATATCTAATGGTTTTCTCCTGCTTCTTTAAACAGCTGAAGTGCTAAGAGCACAGGCATCCTTGATGATCTTCACATTTCCTGTACTGTCCAGGTGCCTAAGCCCTGTTAAAGTGCACGTAGCACTTTCTGATTCCTGTCCTCACCTTCTACAAAGTGAAGTTTTTTTCTGCCAGAATTGCTGTTCCTGGTTAAGTCCAGCTGGACTTAACCACTGACCTGTCTCACCTACCCTGCCTTTGCCTTGGCAAGTAAGGTAAGCAGAAACTGGAGAATGAGTAAGAGCAAATTTTTCTACCAGAGCTTTATATTAGATGAATGTAGAGTAGATGAAATGTGGGAGGGTAAGCATCAGCTGGGAGGGGGTGGTGACTGGTTCTGCAAGCGTGGTCCCTGTGATGCATGCCACTGATGGCACCACTTTGAGGAGCCAACACCTCTTAGCTCGATACACACAGAACCTTTTAGCTCAATACACACCGAACTGTTACAATATCCACAGACACTCACCCAAAGGCCACCGGCTTGTAACAGAGCAGTGCTGGAGTAACACAGGGCAAAATCGCAGCCATGTGTTTTAAAATGATCATTGATGTCCAAGTGATTGCTGCCATTTGCTTCTAGTGAGGGAATGTGGTTTTGACTTGACTGACTGACAGCCATTCCATACCCTGTGATTTGTCCCCACTCTCCTACTTCCAAAGCCTTGCAGACATCTTCCGTCAGAAGTTCAAATCAATGTAGACCTGGTGCAGTCTGCTTGTAGCATTTCTGTCTGACCAGTTTAACCCTGAGCATGTAGCAAAGGTGGTCTGCATCCCGGAGATGTGCTCAAGTGCTGCTTGAGCATTTGTACAAGTTTACAGGTGTGCCGAACAATTCGTTGCCCAACTTGAGTTCTAAAACTGGGCTGTGTATGCTTTCTTCCAGGAAGATAAAAATCCCAGTGTTGGGAGTTATAAAGGTTTACATTAACACCTAGAAGTTATTGAGTGTCTAACTCTCCTGCTGATAGAGTTGTGCCATGAATGCAGCTGTCATCTGTTGTGACATTCTCCGGCTTCTCAGGTGCCAGTGCAGATGTTTAGTTGTGGTATTAGACTTGTATATGGGGTTTTTTTGGACAATGCTGGTGGCAGCTAGTTTCTCAGTAGACATTCCCCTGGATAGGCTCCTGCTCTCCTCATCTGCCTCTTCACACTTGCTCCGCTTTGTCTGATCTCTGTTGTTGTCTTGTATAATAAACTCTAATCAAGCCTTTTTTTGTTCCTTTTCTTTTCTTTTCTGTGATAAACCTGTGTCCCATTCTTTCGGCTGAACTGTGCTGCAGTGCTTGACTGGGCCTTTGGTGTCCTGAGACTAGATTTAACACTTCTTCCAGCAGTCTGGGTGATGGTACTTTTACCACTCTGTGGCATGCCTTAGGGAGCAATATCTCCATCTTTTGGGAATACTGTGTCTGCACAGCCTGGCCCTCAGCACTGTTTGTCTTTTCTTGAAGGTCTGAGAAGACAAGGAGAGGGCAGAGTTTACACAGGAGCCTGGGAAGGTTGGCAAGGACATAGGAAAGACTTGGGCTCAAGGTAAGTAAGTGGTAGGCTCTGCTGCTTGAATAATTGTGCTGTGCTTGTGAAGTATCCACCTCTCTTCTCTGCCTGCAAAGGGAGTATCACCCCCTGGTGCTGTGGGCTGCATGGCTTCCAGCATTATGATAGAGCAGTCGCACATTAATAGTATCACGATCCTTCCCAGACTCCTCTGGTGAGCTTTTTTTACCACTGCCCCTTCTTCAGGTGTTTAGGGCTATCCCGTGCATCCTACTTGTGTTCTTGCTGAAGTTGCTGAACATGTTGAGGGAGTACTTGTTTTGCTTACAGTCATTCAACCTGCTTAGCAGCTTGCTCGGCTCATTTGTGGGACAGAAGAGATATTTGGGCCTCATCCTTCCACTGGGAATGCAGAGCAGGAATGCCGTGTGATTCCACCTTCTGCTGTTACATTTCAGTGGCTGCACCAGATGTGATATGCTGGGAGCAGGCAGGGAGTTTAGGTCAAGTGGCAATAGATCTGCTTGAGGGACAATGTGTGAACAATTTCGTGCATGCAAGGACAGGAACCAGAAATGTCAACTGTCCTTATTGTCTTGTGCAGGCATGTTCATGTAGGAGAACCCTCCAACGTGTTGTTGAGACTGGACCCTGTTGGTGTTGGCGTGCAACTGCAGCTCTCCTAGGAGGTAAGAGTTCCTTCATGCTTATTTGGGAAGCATAGTCTTGCACATGCAAAGCCTTCATTAACAATTATGGCACTGACTAAAAGAGTGAGCTGGGCTCATTCATTCCTCATCCTGCCTGCCAGCCTCCTGGGCTCCTCCACATCCTGTCAAAGCCAGGCATCTTAGAAAGATTTGCTCATTATCCCACATCCTCCCCTTCATACCCTCTTCCTGCTAGTAACTAGACCCATTGATGTAACATTGCCCAGTTCTGTTTCTGTGTATTTCTTTTCCTTTCAAAGTGCTTTCTCACATGTTCAGGACCGGGCAGCAGTCTAGGGAAGAGGCACACTGTGGTCCTTCTCATGACTGCTGTGAAGCAGCACCCTGAGCAGCTCAGGGCTGGACCTCCAAGGGCCACTAGAGCAATTCCATGGCCACGTGCTAGCTTCCCTGTGTGGCACGTGGGTGGAAGGGACTTCAGACCATCAACTGGAAAGAACCTATATGCTGGGCACACCACTGAACAGGGAGCCAGCAGAAGCGGTTGGGTTGTCTACCTGCCCTGCCATGACTAGCAGTTAGCTGACGTGGCCTAGAGCTGGCATCTGGCGTCCAGTGCCCTCCTTCAGCTGAGTGGGTGCAAAACCGTCTCTCCCCTCATTTAGAAGAGTCTTAACATACCATTGGAAACAATGATACAAGGAATTTGTGAACTGCTGCTACGCTGGGAAGAATGATTCTGTAATGCCATGGTCAGGAAATCCAGACATGAAACCGGGAAACTTGACTTTGCACTGATCTGTTTGTGAGTTCAGTGCTGACACAAATTTCGGTGCAGTAACTAAAATATGGACTTTTCTCATCTAGCTGCACTTGCTGTTTACATCTGGCCAGTGAACTCTGTACAGTGGAACATTACATGCTATGCTGTTGCCTTCCAGAAATGCCTATGGTGACGTGTGTTTGAGCACAATGATGTTTTGTGGGGGAAGATGCAGTTTTCAGTCTGAAATAGAGGAGGGAAAAGAGCAAATCTGGATTCTCATATTCCTAGGTGAGTGCTCTCCAAGAACTGTACTATCATGAAACAAGCTGGCAGGCTCCTTTCCATTTGTGCTTGACAAAGCAGTGGGTACATTTTGTGGAAAACCCAGGCAAGGTGCTCATGTTTGGCAAGCTCCAAGAACATCTGTAGTGGGACATAAGAATGAAGTATGGCCTAATGCTTGGATCCTGACTGAGCTGAGGTATCAGCCAGAATATAGTCTGGGGGACATCTAGGGATGTTGACTTGGAAGTGGGGGGTGTGTGTGTTTAGCTAAAGGGAATTTTTCCCTTATCTTTCTGTGTTGATTGCAGAAGGTGTGTGGACAACACTTCCAGCTTTTAGCTGTTAAAAAATGGCTGATGTGATTCCCACATCCTGTGTTGGCCAGTCAGTCTGTGGAGTGCCAATTACAGACATTTATCTCTTTGCCAGACAGCAGGGGCAGGATATCCTCTCATCTAATTTTAGGTGTCTCATGGTAAACCTCTGTCACTGACTTTGGCAGCCTGAGCTCTCCTGCTCAGTGGAGAGAGATAAGCACTTTCATGTCACGTTTCATCTGGCCTGTTTCAGAGATCTGCTGCAGGGTGAGGTAACTGACTCCCTAGAAGTGTCTGCATCTCCCCACCAACGTTGAAGAAGCCCAGCCTGACAAGCCTGGCTGAAGATGTTTACACCCTCTATACTTTCATGTGCTAAGGTCCGTGAGAAATTACTGGAGGGAGTGTAGATCATTAGCAAACACCAGCTGGAGACAGTGGAGACAGACTTTACAGAGTGAGCGGTAAGTTGTTTATCTGGCAGAAAGCAAGCATTTGATGACTTTTTAAAAATTCACACTCTTTTCAGCTCTTTAGGAAGGCAGAAAGTAGGGTGTTGTTGCCCTTCTTCTATGTTATCAATAAGGTGACATCATCAACCTGGCAAAGCAGCTCCAGAAAAATGCCCATCATGTTGTAGCCCCTTCCCTTTGTTTTTTCCCCAAACTTCCTTACGTTATGTTTGGCTGTTCATCTCACATTTTAAATTAATGTTATTCTTTAAGATGCTCTAACACATTCTTACGCCTGTAACACTTCTATGCCAGCTGCTTTATTATAATTTCGTCCATTATCTATTGTCCATGACTGCTAACCCTGGTAAGAGTTTGTTCTGACTTCAGGGATCTGAAGACCAGACAGATAATCTGAACTAATCATCTCAATCCAGCTGGAGTCCATGGAGAGTGATAGTCCCTTGCGGGCAGAATTCATCCCAGCTGACTTAGAACTTTATGTCTATATGTGCTGGTTCACACTTTGGCATGACTATCTCCCTCCATTGACTATAGCCCAGTGTATTAGAAAGCAGACATTTAGCTTTTAGATGACTTAATTTGGCCTGGATTTATCTATGGGGTTTGTGTAACTTGTACCTAACAGACTAGCTGATTAGATCAACTATCTAGCCAGTGCTTCACTCTCTGGTTAGCCTCTGTGGCATTTAGTAGCTCCAAGGTCAGTGAGCTGAATGGGGTGGGGAGGTCCGCATTGCATCCTGGGGACTCCTGTGTGTCTCCTGTGCACAATTTTTCATGTGTGCGTTCCTAACACAGCGTTTTAAATCACATACTAAAGCCTGCCTGTATTATTTCTCCAAAAATAGCTCCGTGATGCTTTTGGGAAGATGGAGGTAACTAATCCTAAAATAAACAGCATGTCATTCACACAGCACCGGATTCCTAAGTTTGAATGTCCCTTCCTTGAAGGATTTCCAGGGAGATGCTAGAGGACTACATGAGCTATTGCTCTTGTAGCCTGTGGTATCTAAAGACATAAGCTGTGCTAAGATTTCTGCTGTGCTTCGTACAAATACTATAGCCATATGATATAAAAAAAGATGGTGTTTCGGTTTCTCTGTTGGGTGCCAGTCTAGCAGAGACTGGGCTCCTGAGAAATGCTGAGGAGGAGCATTAGCTATGGTTCAGGGATGAACAAGTTCCTGGGCCGAGTCTGATTACCTACTTGGGATATTTGTACTTTATTATAACTGCCACTGAGAAGTGTGTTTGATTTGGAACAAATTTCAAGCAGGAACAAGTTTCAGCATCTGCATTTCCACTGTGAGCACGAGGGACAAAACAGGTTGGAGCCTGCTTGGCCAAGGGTGGGGACCTCTCAGTAGAGAAGGTGAGGGCAGTACATGAATCATTTAGAAAGAAAGGGAAGGAGCAGCTTGAAGAGCTGATCTCCCTCCCATTACAAAAGGGGTACTCTCAGCACCAAGGATCAGGTGTGTGTCTGAGGGAGCCAAGGCGGGGAGCAGAGAAAAGCTAGCTCCTCCCCCAGAGTGGGAGGCTGTACCTGGTGATTAACTCCCATGTGGAGGAGTGGAGCTCATGCTGAGTCCTGAAGGAACCTGTTGGGAGGAGCTCAGGAGTGCAAGAGGGACAGAAAAGACCTGAAGTCAGACACAAGACTAATCCAGCTGGAGAGGCACTTCTTAGCATCAACAGTTTTGGTCATGTTCAACTACCTAGCAGTAGAGGTGAGACCCCAGTTCCACCGTAGCTATGGGGGACAGCAAGGGGTGTCTGGGCCACTGAAGAGTCGCCTAGAGCAACTGAAGAAGCCATGGTGGAGGGAGCCCACTCCACTAGTTCTCCAGCATAGTGAAACAGCCAGGCTTGCCATTGATGCTTTTCTTGAGCAGGGGGAACGTGGCTACCTGAATGCCATCACTGAAGAACGGGAGCTGCCTTTTCTTTCTATCCTGGACATGGAATATATGAGCCATCAGAGAAACCAAAGCTTTCCAGATCCCAACGCAATGAAAGACAAAGAGGCTGACTCTGGTGATGTGGACACTGGAGACAGGTCCTCCCTCAACTCTGAACTAACATCTGGCACCTACTTTCCACTCATGTCTGATGTGCACCCTCCAGAGCTGGAGCTGGGGTGGCCAGGGATGCCACTCTTCACGGTTTCTGGCCAGACTGAAGCCACTGTGATTTTCCAAAGAAACAAAGCTAACAGCATTAAGGATTTGCTCCGGTCTCTGATCAGCCGGGCACGGACGGTAGGTACAGAGCTGTGTCCCCTGAGTGTGGTCTTGTGCTACCAACTCCTGGTGGCTGGTCCCGCAGCAGTACACCACATGCTCCAAGCTGTTGCTGTTCTCCAGATGTCTGGCATGATGTGATTGCTTTTTCTCTAGCAGATCTGTAACTGTTCTCCCTCCTTTCCTTTCCTGTAATTTCTTTCCACTGGGGATTTCGCGTCATACGGGAGTGCCCTTTAAGGTGCGCTGAGTGTCTAGTTGCAGGTGTGCAGAGCACCAAAGCCTGGAGCAAGTGAATGGCAGGGCATGTGGCATTAACACTTAGCTGTCCTCAGCCAGCGAGCGTGCAGCAGCCAGCCCTTCCACCCTCTGCCAGGGACTTTGCACGGCCAGGGCTTTTTTCGACCCCTAGATGTCATGTTGAGCTGGACAGGAGGATATCTCTGGTGAGTTACTGCGGGAGAATATAGGACCTGAGTAAACTTGTGTGACTGTAAATCTCTGCCTGTGGTTTGAAGTTGGTTAGAATACATCATCATATCTTCTAGACTTGATGTCTGTGCCTCTTGGAGGATGAGTTAAGATCAGCCCATTTGCCCCATCGCAGTTTCTGCTGGGTAGAGATTGCCAGCCCTTGGATGTAATAAGAACTGGATGACTACTATACTTGCCTACCAAGCACAATCCTGGGATGATTTACTCCCTAAATTATGCTCTTTCTTGTTTCTTTTTACTTTGTTGTGTAAAGTAAGAACAAATAATTTTAAAATACTGTGCAAAATACAGCAGCTCAGACAAATGTATCTCAGACACATTTTCAGCTTTTATTATCTTTGTCCTCTTTATGGTTCTTCTTATCTGTTTCATGTTAATTTTCTTGTGTGGTATTTCATTTCAATAGTGTGGTGATATTGAGTAAACATTTAGTGCAAAGTTCACTTCTCACCAGTCAGCTTCTAGGCAATTTCTCTTATCGCTCCAGTATTTTCTTATTTAACTTTATAGTCACTCCTTAAGTTCATTACTGTTGTCCCCAGCAGATGAAACTCAGGCCATGCTCAGCTCAGATTGCTGTGCAGCGTAATAACATCATCAAAGGACCACATAATATTGAGATTTGGATGTGATATGGGGTAAAATGGGGATCTCTTTTTCTTTTGTCCAAAAGAAGACTGTTTTGCCACATAAGCTACTGCTCGTTTGTAAGCAGCCATTGCTTAATACCTGAACTTCTATTGCACCTTCGTAGGCAAATACGGGAAGATTTGACCAGGAAGTAAGTGACAAAAAGCTTTGTTTGGCTTTGCAGGCAGCTGATTTATGATATCTTAAATGATCCGGAAAGTCCTGTGACACTTGCTGCATCCTTTTCAGCAATGGAGATTAAGACAGTCATGGCAGAATGCATAAAGTAAATGACTACCAAAAAATGTTGCCTTGTCACTTACCACGTGTCCCGGATCTCAGATGACAATATGATCCCTTACACCGCATGAGAAACGTCTCTTCACAGTTCACAGGAACTTCTCTATTGCTGCAGGGAGGTTGCCCAGGCAGTAGGTACTTTATTGTACTTTAAGTACATTTTGAAATGTTTACTTCTTTAGCTCGGCTTAAAAAAAAAATCACTGACAATCTTCAGCCCTTTATGTTCAAGCTGGGGAATTTCACAGTGCTTTTGACTGTTGCATGAAATGTGAGAACGAGCTTTCAACCATCCTATTGGTTTATTTCCAGTGTTTTACTGGCTTCTAGGTTAGCAGCTCTGGCCAGTGCTTCCCATGATTAACTGTGATTGACAGCAGTTCCAGCTCATTCCTAACCCCAGTTACACATCTTTTAAGCAGTTACTGAGTCATTTTGCTCACCAAACCATCCAAAAGGATGTTACCTATATGTCCTTTAATGACAAACGTGCAACCCAGAGGCAAAACCTAGGTTTGCTTGAAGTGCCAGCAGCAACTGTGCAGAGAACCACTTGCTTTTTTGCTTTTCAACTGCTGTTTCTGCGTTTCAGATATTTCCTCCACTAGACTTTAAGCCATCATCATACGTCAGGCCTTCAGAGTGTTTCTCCTTCTAGCGCAGAAGGGGGATACAATGTTGGTGGGATGTGGGAAAGATGTTGAGATCCCTGAATGCTTTCCGTGGGTCCCGCGGGCAGGAAGGTGTGTGTTTTGAAACCTTGTTTGCTCTTTTCTCCTGTACAGTCATACGGTACAACATCAGCTGATATACTTTGCAACAGCGTTATTTGTACTGACAAATTGGCCAAGAGGACATTTGTTTTATTGGTACCTTTTGGTGGTGCCATTTGTCTTTCTTCTTTGCTGTATTTAACCAGCTGTCTTTGAAGATGTATTTTCAGAGTTGAGCTTTTCTTTTTGCAGACATAAGGAGATGTAGCCCAGCCACACCTTAGCCTTCATTTGATAATACTATTACAATTTTATTTTGGTTGGATGAGCTCCAGTCTATTTTGAACTGTCAGTGCTGCTTCCTTCGCTCCTCTTGCACGTCTCGGACACTGGCTGCGCATCTGCATTTACGTATGATGGTAGAAGGGTCCCTGATGTTCCCCCAGAGAAGCAGTGTACTGCTTCAAATGGCAACATTACAGTAATGACTAAAACCACACTGCTATTGGCAAATACCAGTGAAACCAGCTGTGCTGGTTAGAAACCAGACGGATGGCAACCACCATGGGGTGCTGGTTAGTGCTGTCATTCCCAAAGTGATGACTGCAGTAATTACTGAATTGTGAATTTCCAGAAGTGGATTTAGAAATGTCATGATTTAACCCTACAATGGCAAGGTGTGAATTTTACAGAGCCTGTGGGGCAGCTGTGTCTTGGCAATGTCCTGACCTGTCAAGGCTGTGTCATGCTCTTGGAGGCTGTGATCAGTGTGGTGAGGAACAGGGATGCTCTGCGCCAGCCCCAGTCCTGCAGCTCCCACCCCTGAAACCCAGGGGCTGGAGGCACTGGACATACAGGTTTGTAAGGGCAGATTGACTTAAATGCCCAAAGCTTTTAAATGTGAGATATGACTGGTCAGGAGTCTGAACTGGAGATGGTACTTAGGTACCTAACTTCCACTGCTTTATAGAGCTGTTGGAAATTACCTTTGAGGCTTTAGACCTCACATTTTTGACAATACATTCTCAGGAGGCTTCAAGGGAAAGAACTCCAGGGTTTTTCTTCCCCCAAAACTTCTTGGCTTTAGTGTTGGCTTCATGTTATTATAAAAGCTGTCTGCTTTGTTTACCAAGAGGATATGGTGATCTGAGCGGCCCTTATTGTTGTTCTGTGGCACATACGCTTAGAATAAGCAGCCACACCATGGGCGCGTGCTTCTCCACTCTGCAAGGATGTGGCAGGGCACAACCTCCCCTCTCTCTTCACTGTAACGTTCCTCACTGCAAACTACAGTGCACATGGGGCTTCCAGCCTTCTTGCCCAACATCGGCTGTGGGTGCTTGCCAGCACCACCAGGAGCAAACCTGCCCAAATCTCCTGTGAAGGGCTCACACATGAGGAGGCTGTGAACAGAGCTACAACCTGTTTCACCTCCTGATGCCAAGTGAAGACCCACTTTGGAAAACATGAGTATGACTGTCATGCAGGGCTCCACCCAGCTTGCACAAGCTGGTGTCCTGCTGCCTGGAGCACTTGCTCCTATGCTGATGCAGAAGCCCTGCCATGAGGCTGTCAAGAGCTGCAGGTCTGCCTGGCAGCCAACTGCATCCAGCCCAGGGCACTGGGTACCGTGGGTGACTCTGTGCCACATGCTGCCATGCACAGCCATGCTACTGCCTGCTCAACCCCATCGCTCTGACAGCGAGCGCTGCAGACTGACAGTACTGGGTTTGGGCAAGCAGTAGCCTCGATATCTGCCAAAGCCTGTAACCACTGGCAGAGAAAAGCAAGATGATGTAGACCTTCTTTGCACACTAGGTGCAAGCAGTGCCTCTGAGCATGTAGAGTCTGGGGACAAAGGAGCATCAATGTCTCTTGGTGACTCCATCATATCTACTTCCCAAGCCAAGTTTAGATTGTCTCCAGGCCTGCCTCAGACCTAAGTTTGAGATGAGCTGGAATATTGTGAGGCAAGTATGGCTCAGAGAGACTTGCCTGAGGCCTTAGGTTTGGGCTATAGTTTTTTCTTGGCCTCATCGTTAGAGGAGAGGTAGCCCATCAAAGTCATTTGGCTAAATTGCTGAAGGCCAATGTGGAAAGTCATGGTGAGGTCCTGCTTTTTTGTGTGGGTCACAGCAGTGGCTAATGCTTATAGTCCAGCAGCAACTTTAATTTGGGAAGTTGAAGATGCTTCTCACTGTTTTCAGAGCTCTTCCAGGGCTGACTCTGCTGCCGATGCCAGATGGGTGCATTTCAGGGAGAGAGAATGATTTTGACGGAGACTCGTAAGTCTTCTGGAAGACAACACTGCTGAGGGGTACAAAAGAGGTGCCCTTTGAAGTCAGGCTCTAAAGATGTGGTTTTGGCCTGCACAGTGGAAATGATTTTTAGCTCTTGATGACAGCTGCCTTGTGTCCCACATGGATGCCATTGATCACACCAGCCTCCAGGAAGGTTCTTCTCCAAACCCTGCTGTGGCGGGCTAGGTCTGGGGTGTTCTGCAGGATGTTGAGGACCATAACAACATGTAAGGCATCATCACAGAGATGTCTTTGGGGACAAAGCAGATAGAGCCAAGAAATCTTGTCCATCTGCAAAAGCGATAAATCTCCAAAGGAGCAGGAAGCAACCTTTTGGCCCTGCTACCCTCCTCTGCCATGGCTCTGGGGCAGAGGGTCTCTCCATGGTGTGTGCAGGCAGAGCGGAGCTAAGAGAAGCTGGCTTGCCAAGGAAAAGACCGGGCAGTAGAGCATGGGGGAGCCAATGGGGCCTGCTCTGCCCATGGCAGCTGCCTCTGCTCAGCGCCTAGGCCATGAGTATGAGCCTGGGAAGAGGCAGTTTATCAATGAAAGCTGGAGAGCCAATGGGCAGTGGAGATCTGGGGCGAAGTGTACCAGTCTGGAGCAGAGACATGAGCCTGTCCCCACATCTAAGGACAGTGATACTTGGAGCTCCTCTACCCTTTTCTGAAGCTATTCCAGGTGAGAACCATGAACATGATTCAGCTTGTTTCCATTTAAAGCTTGAACCACTCCATGTGTCAAAGTCAATCTCACTGCTGTCCTCTGCGTTTAGCTCTTTGTTTGAAGAGCAGCAGCTAAGCAGAAGTGGCAGAGGAAAGCTCACCCTGCTTTCACCTGGCAAATCACCCTGCTGCTCCATAGGGTGATTTGGACTGTGGAGAGTTGCGTTCATGGCCGTTCTCTAACCCAGGCAGAGCAGATGTTTGAAGACAGGATTCCTGCCTCCTCACGGAGTGCGTGATGAGCAGCAGAACAAACTCTGTCATCTATTCTGTGTGCAAGGTGCAGTGCAGGGCATGAGCATTGAGCAGCAGGGTAAGGTAGGCCATTGGACCTTCACTCCAAAACTTCAAACTGGGTCATCTTTATTTGGTCAGTCCTCTACTAGGTGCAGAAACTCAACATCAGAGTTATGTACACAATTACAAGTACCAGTTACCTTATTGCTAAGATATGGTAAAGACTGGGACTAAAGTACTTGGTCAATAGTTCCTTTCTTTTTTTCATCTTTTGAAATGAATCTGGCCTGTTGGTAAATCCTTTGCTACTTTACCTTTTGCAGTCCCCAAATGTGTTGCCATCTTCCATGAGTTCTTGGTGTTAAATGTTAATGGTTCAAGGTCTGAGTCACCAGATTGCTCTGCAAGCACCCTCAGGTGAAGTGCGTCAGGCCCGACAAATCATCCAGCTCAGCAAGTGCTCTCCTGACTGTTCCTTCTCCATCGTGTTCCTGATTCCTAATGTCACTAATGATGATAACCAACAAATGGATCTCAGCAGTCCCCTCCTGATCCAAATAATGGCTGCCTTGATGTTGTCTGCTGGCAGCCTCACTCTGTAAGGAACAGTGGAGCAGCTTCTCCATTCACATCTTCATCTATTTATGGTTTATTTCCCCCGATCCATTGTTCTGATTGTAGGTCATACTGTACTTTGAATTTCTAGTTCTGGGTCAGCTTGCTTGTAGTAGATACCTGTCATGACATACCTTTCATTTTCTGTATTTTTCTTCCGGTTTCTGGAGAATTCCTTTAGCCAAGATGGTCTGCTCCACAACGGGATGGGTTGCCATGGCCGCCTTCAATCTCATTCTATAAAGAACTGGCAGATCTCTTTAAAATTCTTTTCCTTTTTAAAACCCTCTCTTGGAGACCTTATCCTGCAAGTCTTTTTACAGAGGTATATTTTCTTGAATAGTTTGGGCTTTTGTTTGTTTTGTGTTGTTCTTGGGGGGATGGTTTTGGTTTTTTAAATAATGTTAGTGTTATTCCTTCTTTCTACTGTTAGGTTTCATAACTATCATTTGCATCCTGGGCTGCATTGGCAGGAGCGCTGGCAGCAGGGAAAGGGAAAGGATCCTTCCCACACACGATTCTACAATTTTGTTTCGTCACCCCTAGGATGTAATCTTAGAACAAGGACATGTACATACTTGATCAAGATACCTTCTCTCTTACCTGGCAGTGTGTCCTTCCTGAAAAAAAAAGATACTTCTTGATATGCTAGTCATCTATGGAGTCACTCATGCTGATTGAATAATGATTTTGGTTAGTCTGAGCTCTTCTGTTTATATGCTGCATTTCTGACTTATTTACTTAATACATACTTGTTGCATCAATGATACCCAGAGTTTGTGCACATGCGTTACACTTTCAGCTATTTCTTTCTGTGAATGACAGATGCGACAGGAGGTAGCTGGATGGGGAATGTCTTTATGTTTATTAATAGTGAATTTATCTGCCATAGTGGGGTAAGGGCTGTTAAACGCAAAGGTCCAGAAGCAGTCTCATTCATGTGGCCACAGACACTCAGGAGGGTTTGAACACTTAATTCATAGTTTAAAGTACAATTCATTTGGGTGTGAGATTTCAACAGTCTCTTGGTTTCCCCTCTCCCACCTCTTTTCTCCTGGCTAGGTGATAGCAATTGTGATGGATCTGTTTACAGACATGGAAATACTGTGTGACCTGCTGGAGGCCTCAAGCAGACGGCACGTCCCTGTTTACCTGATCCTTGATGAAGAGTATTTGAAGCATTTTGTGGAAATGTGCAATAAAATGGCTCTTACGCAGGATGACTTCCCAGTAAGTTTTCAGTCACACACCGGATACGATAAACGGGTCTTGGAATAACTAAAAAAAATGTCCCTTTGTTCTGTTCCCTCTGCCAGGTCTCTAAGGCCTGTCCTTTCTCCCACTGTCCTAGGCTAAGAAACCGTAGCCATTTGGTCTAGGAAATCAAGATCTGTCTGGAAGCACAGGGGAAGGAGTGGGGGAGGCTCCTGGTCCAGTATCTTGATGTTTTGTGGTCCTCATTTCAGTCTACACAAAAGAAGTGTGAAGGCCAAGGAGATGCAGTGCATTACTGAATGCTTTGCTGGGCTGGTGCAGATAGCCAGGGGTAGACCAGAAACCTTACGTTCATGTGGACCTGTATCATCTCCTTTCCTTGTCCCTGCTCTAGGACATAGAATTGCAAGACTTAAATTGCTTATAGTTCAGATCCCTGACCTCAGTTTAGATTTAGCCAGAGCTGCTGTGGTGCAATAGCTAGGTGGAGAAGGGAAGAAGTGAGTCCCTTCAGATGCCCTGATGCAAAACCTCCAATTTCCTCTTAGCCCTGTTGCACTGCCTCAATGTAAAACCACATTAGAAATCTCATGTTAAGATCTGCTGTTAGGCTTTGTGACTCAGTTGTTGGTTAAGGAGGAACTTGTGAAGAGCCTAATTCCACACTCAGCAGGGTGCCCATCAGCAATGGTGTGGGGTGCCTAAAGCAGGCAAACAATAAAAATTAATGTGTCATTGCAACAAGCTCTCTTGGGAACTTGAGGCCACAGAAATGCAATCTAGTATCTTGCTGCTCCCCATATAGCCTTTCTGGCTACCAGAATGGAAGTTGGTTTTTTTGTTGTCCTTTGTTAGTCCTGCAAGGCCAGCAGTCCTGGCTGTGCTCCTTCACTGGACACACAGGATTCCCTTGAGGACTGATTCTCTTCCAGCCATCAATTTCATAAGTTTTCCCTTATCTTGTTGGGGAATGCTTGGAAGTTGTCTAGTTACCTCAAAACCATTCTAAACTAAAAAACAGGTTATAGAAAATGCAGAAGTATTGTTTTGCAACATTTGAAATAGATGCAGTTACAAATACCCAAATTTCCCCTCATTTTTAACCTGTCTACAGAAAGATTAATTTAAAGATGCTTCCTTCTTCCCCATGTTGGTGATGCTCTGTCCTTTCTTGCTTCTCACAAGCCAGACCCATTTCATCTTGCCTCTTGAGATGGCAACTGTTCATGCTGGAGCATGTTTGCCTTCATAAACAACTGCATCACTAAAGTCACCTGGTGAATTCAGATAAATTCCATCCAAAATTTATTTTATTTGCTACTTATCTGAGAGGCTGGCCATTGTTTTAAATTAAAATTAGGATGAGTTTACCTCCATGGGGATGTCTACATTTCTTTGTTAGGCCTGACCTCATGTCTTGTGCCAGAATGGCTAATTAACAGTTGCCCCCCCCCATTCAGTGACTCATGGACAAGTCTCAACATGAAGTGTGTCTTAAGCTGATGCATTTCAAGCAGTATATTAACATACATGCTTGATATTCACATTTAAGTGGAATGAGTATACATATTTTATTCCTGGCTCTGAGTTGCAACAGGATGTAATAGCAAATCTCCATTTGGAATTAGTGTCAATTTGGGTTTTAATGGGGAACGTGAGACAATTGTCCTCTTCCACTTAGAATCACAGATTGTAACAGATTGGAAGGGACCTCAAAAGATCATTTAGTCCAATAACCCTGCCGGAGCAGGATCACCTAGATCAGGTCACACAGGAAGTAGCATCTTACTTCTGAGAACATTGTTTGAGCCCGCTGATGTCAAGTCCTGGTGCGGAACACCAGGAAATCCTGCCTGCAGTCGTGCAGCAAGCATTGGCAGCAGTCACAGCAGAAAACCGAACTGTTGGATTTATTCAAATGGCCATCTGCTGAACTGAAAACTGCTGTCTAACTCAGGCTAGAGTGGTACCTGGCAGCTTGGCTTTCCTGCAAGACTGCAAGACTCTCAACATATTTGGCCAATTCAGGGCTTGGATTGCCAAGAGGAAGAAGAGAATGGGATGGAAAAAAGACCCAGACATCAGAAACTCACCCAGGCTTGGAAAGGATAGAGGGAATGAAGAAATACTGTAGCAACAAATCTATGGGATATCCCTTACTTGAAATGGTTTTAACTTTGCTTATGGGTGGGAAGAGGAAGCTCCTCCCAGTGAGAACTAGTATTACTAAAACCTCAGCACTAGAAGAAAAACATCCCTGTGTTGATTGGAAACAGGATTAGAACACCTCCCCAGGCATCCAGTGTATCTTGCTGTGTATCAGCAAATTGTGGTGATGCTTCAGAGTATCACAGATTAATGCAAGTTGGCAGGGAGCTCATAAAGTCAAACGTCCTGCTCAAAGCAGTGTCACCTGTGAGCTCAAGTGTAGTTGCTCAGGACATTACCTGGTCTAGTCTTGAAAATCTTCAAGCATTGAGATTGTACAACTTCTCTGGGTAACTTGTTCCGATGCATAACTGTCCTTATGGGGGAAAAGTTTCTTCCTTCTCAGAGGTGACAGATGAGGACATGTTCTGGAACACAAGAAGGAACAAGTGAGAGCCACATACAAAGATTGTAAAGCTTCAGCGCTGTCCCTGCTAAAAGTTTCCATGAACTAAGAGAAGACTGGAAAAGTACTTGGACAAGAGGTTCAGGGAAGATTCCTACTTAAACAAACAAAAAGAGGCTCAGGAAATCCTCTCAGCAGCAGCAATATCATTCCTTCTCTTGTCCAGCTGCCATTGCCCACTGCAAGAGATAGAGTGTTGGGTTAGATGGGCCCTGGTCTGGAGGAGATCTGCTGCTGCTATGAAGCCCTGAAGGCAATGGTGCTCCTTGGCTGGGCAGGGAGACTTCCTCAGTGTGATGTGAGAGTCAAGCTTTTCTCAACCTACTGGGATGAGCTCCCCAATAGATGTTTCCAGGAAGCCCACCTCCTGCCTGCAGGGACTCTGACGGAAGAGGAAAGCCATCAGGAATGGAGTCACCTGCCGCAGAGTGACTGCCTCCTGCTCCTCACCCTGGAGGCACAACTTCCACACTGTGAGTCCCACATGAGGCCAGAGACTGGGCGAGCCAGTCCCTGGCTGCGATAGGTGGCCTGGGAGTCCACACATGCTCAACCTGCCGAGGAAAGGGAGAAGGGGGCACAGCAATGCCCAGAAGCAGCTCCTGGAGGGGTGGCAGGGGCATGGGTCTGTACCCTACAGAGAACTTCTGAAGGCAAATCACAACTATTCGTGCTTGACTTTTGTCTGCAACACTTGCTGTTATAAACTGCTGTGCCTGGCCAGGCTGAAATCTGCCACATGATGGAGGGGAGGCTGCCGCCTCCACCTGGAGCATTCACCAGCCACGGGCAGCATCCACCTCCACCAAGAGGCAAAATGGCCCCAGTGGTGCGTACAGCCCATACCAGCTGCCATGGGTCCTTGTCTTTAGGAGGGTTGATGCTAGGCAGGTATGAGCTGTCTGCAAAGGCCAAATGTGAACCGTTTGTGACAGCTCTTGGCGTGCCAAAGCCAGTGCAGGTGGCAGGGGAGCTGGCCTGGAGGGGCAGCGAGGGATGATCTGGCAGACCAGCGTAGGGTGCAGCCTTAGGGACGTTTCCTTACATAAGACATATTTTGTTTGGCACTGTATCATATAGAACAGGCCTGTAACTGTTTCCAGTGACTGTTCTCTTCTGCCTTCCCCAGCTGAAGGGCAAATACCTTTTATTATGGGCAAAACCATCACATTACAAAAAAGGTTCCTGATAGATACTGAGATACCCATTTTGTACTGGGTCGTTGGTTTTACAGGCCAAAGTTGTATCAGAGGAGTTCTTTGCAGTCTTTAAAACAGATGAGGATCAGGTCTGTTTCGAGTACAGCACCTGAAAATTTTAGTATCGTCTTAAAATATACTGATGAAAGGCAATTCTTAAAATGTAGACATACCTTTCTGTAAATCTTTTTTATTGAATGCTATTCTGATTTTAAGAAGCCTGTCACTGTATAAAATCAGAATAACACATGCAATTGATCAAAATTGGTCAAAATTTCATTTAAATGCAGAGCCATCAGCTAGTGTGGTTGGTTGAATATTATCAATAATCTGGAAGAAGTTGTAGTCTTACATACTTTAGAAATGATCTGTAGGCTCATAAGATACTCCAAATATTTTTCAAACCAGCATTTGTACCTAAGTGCAACTTGTTAATATTTGCTGGTGTTTTTATCTTATAGAATCAAAGAGTGTGACAAAATATTTGGTATATAGAAAACAAGAAATACTTAATACTTTGCTGTGTTCTCCCTCTGTGAGCAGAGCTTCTGCTTGAGGAGCATCAATGGTGCACAAGGGAATATTTCACTTCAGTTCAATACATGTCCCATTACCAACTCTTCTGTCTTTGGTTTCAGAACATGCGCGTAAGATGTCTGAGTGGAGACACATACTACAGCAAAGCAGGCAAGAAATTTGCAGGCCAGGTTCTGGAGAAGTTTATCCTAATTGATTGTGACCAAGTTCTTGCTGGTACCTACAGGTAAGCAACTACTGTGACAAAGACTGGTGACACTGAGAAAATATTAATTACCAAAATGCTGAATAATATAGCTCTTTTTTTTTTTTTTTCTCCATGTTAATGATACACTGCTTTGCCCCTTCATTTCCACTTATGAATGTCAGGTTTTGTTTTGGTACTTCACCTTCTTTTGCTCCATCCTCTCGCTCTTACCTTGCTGTCTAGCTTTCAGATAGCATTAACTGCTTGCCTGCCAACATTGACACTTCCTGGACACATCTGTCTAAGAGTACCACTTCATTTCTTAAAAATGTAAAAATTGTTCTACCAACTCAGATGATGCAACACCTAGCCCAGATTCTGTCTCCGGCTGATGCTGTTTAGGGAGGGCAACCCAATCTGCTGTCAGTGGTCCATCCCCCTTGTCCTCTCACAGCACTCACAATTGTTGCATACATCCCTACTTACTGCCTTCAGTACTTGTTCTGTATCTACTGTCCATGAATTTGCCCTAACTCATTGTCTGTTCTAAGACAATCTCCTGCTAATTTAATGAAATGCCCCTAGTTCTAGCGCTGTCGCTTGGTAAAACAGCTGTCCTACATTCAGCTAAGTCATTGCTTTCACAATTGTCCACGCCTTCATCGTATCCACCCTCCCTGCCCTTTTCTTATCTGAAGACCTCAGCCTTTTCAGTTTCTCCTCATGTGGCACTTGCTCAGTTCTGTGAAGTCCTTCTGGATTTCCTCACCCTCAGTGAGGTATTCAACCACCTGAAGGAACTGAGAATCCTTTGCAAACCTGGGGATTCCACTGCACCCCTCCAGGCCTGAGGTCACTGATAGGATGAAAACCAGTACAAGCACCAGTCTGTTGAGCCTCACTGCCGATTCTTACCCATGCTGAAAAATGGCCATTAGGCCTTACCCTGTGCATACTATTCTTTCACCATCTCTCAGTCCATAACAAGGTCTTTCCTCTATGCCCATGGCAAGTTAGGTTCTTAAAAGGCTTTGGTGTAGAACTTTGCCGAAGGCTGTTTGAAAAGCCGTAAATATGTAGTTGACTGACCCCTTTATCCATGTGCCCACTGGCTCCCTCACCAAACTCCAGCAGGTCTGTGAGACAGGGCTTGCCTTTACAGTAGCACTGTTACCTTCTGCCAAGAGGCTGTGCTTCTCCATGCCATCAGTATCCTGTTCGTGACAACATAGTCTGCTACGTCTCAGGGTGGAGACCAGCTCCAGTGGTACATGGGCCTCAAGATGATATCCAGAGCCCTCTCTGTAGGTGGGATCATATTGGAAACCTTCCAGTCCTCAGAAAAGCAGTCTTTGCATCGCACAGGACTGAAACACATCTCAGTGTCACCAGCATTAGCAATGGATGCAAAAAATTCTGCGAGGTTCTCTGCAGTCGTCTTCCCATCACCGAATGCCTCTTTTGACCCATATGTCCCAAATGGGCCCACGAATTTCTAAACTGTGAGTTCAGCATTTCTGAACAACCTACAAGCTGCAGTCATCTTGGCTTTCCAGCTCTCTTTGACTATTTGCTGCTTTTTTACACAGTTACTTTTCTTGAATCTGTATATCCATGTGCTGTATTTATTCAGATTGCTCTGTCTCACTACAGAGTGTTGTGAGCATTATTACATGAGCTCTTCCACTTCTACCTCTGAAACTGGCTCTTATGCATCATTTCAGACCACATCCTGAATAGCATCTGTTCTTGTGGGTCAAACAATTTAGGCTAGTTAATTCTGGCAAGTAATCATTTATTGCTTCCAAACAGTTTTTCTCCACAGCTCATCCCAGTGAAGCATTAACCCAGTATGTATATAAGTGGATGAAATCGCCCACTATTACTACCTGTCCTGATTTTTGCAGCCTCTATAATTTGAGTTAACATTGCCTGATCACCATCACTGTTCTGATCAGAGTGCTGGAAGTACTTTTCTTGTACAATGTCTTTATTACTAGACTCAGAGTTTTCCCTGTACAGATGTTTCCTGCAGTATTTTCACACTGGTGCACATCTCATAATCCTCCACAGGTAGTGCAGCTCCTCAGGACAGGCTGTTCTGATATTTCTGTGAATTGCCCTGGCAATATTTTATTGTCCTTCCACCAGGTCTCCTTGAACACTCCTCTCCCTCTCCCTTCCTCTCTCTTTTTCATCTCTCAGGCAGCGAATGGTGAACTCTCAATCTACCAGTGCTGTAGCTCCAAGTTGCACCTTCTCCTCTGCTTCTGACTTCATAATCTCTGAGTTTGGAGGTCTCGCCTTATCAAACTCTGGCAGTGAAAAATGGAAGTACCTGACTGACAAATTGTTCGTATGTAGAGTCTCTATATGAACAAAAGGGAGAGCAGTGTCTGGTGGCATTTTGACCATCCTAAGACATGTATCTAAGAACAGTAGAGAGAATCATTGCCTGGAAACATCTGTCCATCTCCACCGACTGCAGGGGGTAGGGTTTAGATAACTGAGACCGCTCATTTTGAATGCCTAAAACTGAGCATGTGTCAGCTGGATTGAACTTCACAGCTAGAGGAGCACCTTATTTCCCTGTGGCCCAGGGTCAGGGTATTGCTTAAAATGTAGATTTGGTTCTCTTGGGTTGCTTGCTCTCTCTGCTGTTCTGGGGCGGGGATTTGGGTCTGCAATGTGCTCTCGTTCTATGGATGTCTGAATAGAATCATAATCATAGAATAGTTTGGGTTGGAAGGGACCATCTAGTTCCAGCACCCCTGCCATGGGCAGGGACACCTCCCACTAGATACAGCTGAGACTTCTTGGGTTCTGGAAGGTAATTATTCAGTTGAATAACATCTTATATCTGATTCTCTCCTGTCCCAGTAAGCACATGTTGCTCTGGACTGAAAGAAGCAGTCTCTCTGTGTGGGATTTGTTCAACAGTGGTCAGAAACTCCTCCACAGGAGCAAATCAGGGAATCTGCTACTGGATATACTGCAGCCTGGTGCTATACCTGGTACAGTAGGTATTCAGATTACTCTCTCTGCAGATTAGAAAGCTAGATTCAAAGGATAAGAATAGTTACTGAGTAAAGCCCTGAGGTGCATCCCTGAGTGTCCCTAGGGTGTCTCAGGATGATACAGGAAAGACAGTAAGAGTGTTCTTAAACTCTTACAGTTCAACAGGCTTGTGTGCAAGGATCAGAGGTTTCAGAACCTCTGGGGTTATATGTTGTATACACTTCTTTATGTTCAATTTGCCATAGGAGACTTTTTCCCACCATGGTTGGCCTCCACAATACCCTCTGGCAATGGGTTATGCAGTTTAATTTATGTTTTGTGTGAAGAAGTGATCCATGTATTTACATTAGACCTTCTGCTAGATAATTATATTTGATGCCTTCAAATTCCCATAACCTGGACACAGAAAATCTCTGTTTCCTATTTACTTTCTTGACTGCATCCAGGATTTGTCCTCCTCCATTATAATCCCTCATGTGAATCACCTTTTCTCCAGCTGAAGTATCCTTGGCTGTTCAGTCATTTCTCATGCAGGAGAACTTCCAGACCTTTAATCATAATGTCTGTATTTTGTAAGATGAATTGACCACAACTGCATAAAGTGGTCAAGATATCCCCACCCAATACACATTAGCATTGTAGTATAATGGCAACTTCTGTCTTTTCCTCTGTCCCTGTTCTGGCAGCTCCTGGTCTTTCCTGTTTGGGTTTTGGACCAGTGCTACTCACTGATGTAATCTTTTTTATTTTAACTGTCCATGGGAGCCCTGACCTCTTTCCTAAGTGTTACTACCTGAGAACTCATCAATATGCAGATGCTGGCAGGGTTTTTGCAGCAGCTTGAATTGAATTATATTTAATTTTGTCTATCATTTTTTCACTTATTCACCTCATACTATAAGATCCTCATGCAGCTTCTGATTATCCAGCTTGCTTTTGACCACACACAATAATTTTGTCATGAGCTCTGATATGGACTGGTTTTACCATTTTTATGGACTTTTCTGAATACATTGAATAGCAGTGATCTCAACATAAAAGTTGTGAGATTCCAATGGGTAAATTAACACTACTGCTAGTATTTGTATCCCATCTTCAATCAACTGTTACTCCTCAGGAAGACCTTCCTGTGTACTCCATGATCACTTAATTTTTCTAAGAGTCTTTGCTGAATGACTGTGTCAAAATCTCTTTGAAAATTCAAGTATCCAACATCAAGCAGATCATATGCATCTGTGTGCTTTGCTGCCTCCTTCAAAGAACTGCAGGAGGCTTTTGAGGCATGGCTTTCTCCCACAAAAATATGCTGAGTCTTCAGCATTATGATTATAGTTATTTATGCATCTAATCATTTTACTCTCTATTTGCTTCTACCAGTTTGTTCAGTATGGAAATAAGACTGGCTGGTTGGTAGTTCTCCAGGAGCTCTTTAAAAGGTTCACATTTACTACTTTCCATTCCTCTGCTACTATGTTCAGTTTTAAATGATAGGTTATTCACTGGCTAATAATTGGAAAATTGCTGACCTCCAGTTTTTGAAGGCTGTTTACTTTAACATTTTCCTTTAATCCACCTTTTAACTATGGTGACTTTCTGGATTTTTTAAAATGTCTTTATTTTGATAGGTACATTTTCTCTGAGACTCTCATATAGCATCTTTAAACAGTCTTCATGCTGCTTCAAGCATTAACCTTTTTGGTTACTCTCTTAAATTTCTTTTTAATAGCATTCCTCACTTTCTCTTTAAAGCTAAGTATTACTGTTGTGGATTATTTCAGTCCTGAAAGAATATTTTATGCGGGTACGTCATGGTTATTTTTTTGCCGAGTGGCCTTTCCAAAGAAACTTTCTGAACTGGTAATGTTATTTCTTCTTCTGTTGGTTTTCTGGTTAGTTTCTCCAAAAAGCAGTCATTTATAGTGTCTAAAATTCAGTTTCTGCAGCTCTCCTAGCAATGGCCCCCATTCAGCATGGCTATAACTGAATCTTCCTTTATTCCTCTGCTTTCTGCCTTAGCCTCTCAGTATGTCCGCAGCATGGCATATTTTCCATCAGCACTCTGCTCAGAAAGTTCACAGTATAGCCCTAATACTATTATTTTCCTATTTGGGAGTGGAATTTTAATCCAACAGGAATATATTTCATTTGTTGATATATCATTTACCTTGTCTGACTTTTTTTAACGTATTGTGCCACTGCCCCAGCAACATATCCTCTATTTGTCCTTTCTGTGTAATTTCTACCCTTGATTTTCTTCTACCCAGTAAGTTTTTGAGATGCCTCCTGTGTCAGAGTCATAATTTCAGCTCAGATATTTCACAACATCTATTTGTTTCTTTAGCTTGTAAAATTTATGTAGGCATGTAAACATTTTTATCTCATCTGATTGATGATTGATTGAGATTATGGGCAATCTCAAATTGTGTGGCCTTCTTCACATTACAGCTTTGCTCCAGATTCTAATTTGAAGCCTCTCTGTATCTTCTGCATTATATTGAGCAGCAGCTAGCTTAAGATGGAATCCAGCTTTCTTTATAGATTCACATACAGCTTTCCATTTCCTTATGATTCTACCATCCCTTTCCTAAAAAAATTTCCATAACCATGTCCTGAAATGCTCTTTTACTTCTCTGACCCATTCTAAGTATGGAAGAGGAAGCATTTTATAAGGCTGCCAAAAAAAATCCTGACCTTTTTTAGCTTCCTACTTAGATGCATTTTTTTAACCCCCAAGACTCATCCCATGTCTTTTTATGTTAATGGGACCTATACAGACATTGACCAGTGGCTTCTCTGGAGTACTCCATAACTTAGATCCAAATGTCTCTGTCCTTTGTCCCAGTGAGCAACTCACTCTTCATTCTTCACTGAAGATCTGAGCACTGAATCATGGAGGACTACATCTGTGTGCTACCTGTCTTCTATGGACACCAACACAATGTAGCGTCTTCCATGTAGCATCATTTGTACGGAGACAGTTACCACACTGGCTATCAGTTGCCTCCTTTCCAGACTCAAACATCTCCTGTTCCTCAGAGGGTTCAAGTGAAAGGTTTACGCATGTCTTTTAGGCCTCAGTGTAGTTTGTACACCCCCAGGACATTTGACTTTTTCCCAACATTGACTCTACAGATGTGTGTTTTCCCTAAGATGTACTCTAACTCCAAGACCTGCTACCTGCTCATTCTCCAGCCTGTATTTGTGCACCTGGTCCGGTCCATAGGGTTATTCCTCCCCAGGTGCAGCACCCTGCACTTGCCTTTGTTGAATTTCATCATGTTTCTCTCCACCCAGCTCTCCAGCCTGTCCAGGTCATGCTGAATGGCAGCACAGCCTTCTGGTGTGTCAGCCAGTCCTCCCAGTTTCATATCATCAGCAAACTTGCTGAGGGTGCACTCTGTCCCTTCATCCAGGTCATTGATGAATATATTGAACAGGACCGGACCCAGCACTGACCCCTGGGGAACACCACTTGTCACCAGTGTCCAACCAGATTCTGTGCCATTAATCACAACCCTCTGAGATCTAGCTTTCAGCCAATTTTCAATCCATCTCACTGTCCACTCATCTAACCCACAGTTCCTAAGCTTGCCTACTAGGATGGTGTGGGAGACAGTATCAAACGCCCATCGCCCTCCCCTCACCTATCCATCCAGTCATTCCATTGCAGAAGGCTATCAGACTAGTCAGACGTGACTTCCTCTTGGTGAATCCATGTTGATTACTATCGATAACCCTCTTTTCCTCCATATACTTTGAGATTATGCCCAGAACAAGCTGTTCCATCATCTTTCCAGGGATGGAGGTGAGGCTGACTGGTCTGTAGTTTCCCAGATCCTCCTTCTTGCCCTTTTTGAAGACCGGAGTGACATTTGCATTCCTCCAGTCCTCAGGCACCTTGCCCAATCTCCAGGACCTTTCAAAGATGATGGAGAGTGGCCCAGCAAAGACATCTGCCAGCTCCCTCAGCACCCGTGGGTGTATCCCATCAGGACCCATGGACTTATGGGTATCCAGTTTACTTAATTGCTCTTTAACTTGATCCTCCTCAACCAAAGGGAAGTCCTCCTTTGCCCAGACTTTCTCTGTTTCTTCCAAAGTCTGGGACTCCTGAGGGCTGACCTGAGCAGTGAAGACTGAAACAAAGAAGGCATTCAGTAACTCCGTCTTCTCTGCATCTTCTGTCACCAGTTCACCTGTCTCATTCAACAGCGGGCACACATTTTCTCTCCTTTTCCTTTTGCCTCCAATATACTTGAAGAAACCCTTCCTGTTGGCTTTGACATCGCTCATCAGGTTTAATTCCAAGGAGGCTTTGGCTTTCCTTGTTTTATCCCTGCATACTCTGACAGCATTCCTGTAATTGTCCCAAGAGATCAGTCTCTTTCACTTATTGTAGACTATTTTCTTCCACATGAGCTTTTTCAGAAGCTCCCTGCTCAACCATGCAGGTCTCCTGCTTCCTTTGCCTGATTTCTTGCTCTTAGGGATACACCAATCCTGACCTTGGAGGAAGTGGTTCTTGAACACCAACCAGCTGTCTCGTGCCCCCCTACCTTCTACAGGCCTAGCACATGAGACTTCTCCAAGCAGTTTCTTGAAGAGGTCAAAGTTAGCCCTCCTGAAGTCCAAGGTTGCAATCCTACTTATTGTTTTGTGC
>JAVSBS010001404.1:0-16658 GCA_033124195.1 Coracias cyanogaster
CCAGGGATGGGGCAGCCACCACCTCTCTGGGCAACCTGCGCCAGGCTCTCACCACCCTCAGCAGCAAAAATTTCTTCTTCATATCTAGTCTAAATCTCTTTAGAGATTTATAGGGTGGATAGACCCACCTGCAGATGGGTGAAATGCATTTCTAGAGGGTGGTCTTATTTTCAGAGGGTATTCTTCTCTGGTTGCAAATAGCATTTTTAAATAATAAAGTTTGGGTTGCAGACCTGCCTCTCTAGTCCACGGAAGGCAGAAGCTGTGGTTTTTCCTTGCAGATGCTCAGTATTAGCCCATGGATGGCTTGGGAACCATTTTGAGCTCCTTCTTGGTGAGCACAGTTGTATAGTAGTGCAGTATAAATAAATGTGAGGTGAATGTGGTGAAGCCACCTCAGTTTAGTTCTGAAAAGCTACGAATTCACAATAGGAAGGATGGTTCTGTTGCTTGTGTGCATTTAGAAATGTGCTGCAGAATCCCTTCTGCTTAGTTCCTGGTTTCTTGTGCAGTAGTAGAGAAGAAACACCACCATGCAGAAGGTGGGTTGTAAAATCGGGGAGATGAAAACTTTAGGGAAAATTAGAAAAAAAATTATTGCAGCTGTGGTGGCAGGACAGCGTTGCCAGGTCTCTGTGGGGAGATGTTTCTTCTCCCTCAAGGCAGGAGATGATGGGTCTTCTGCCTTGTGTGGAGTCACCTCACGTGTTTACCAGGAATCATGTTGTAGGATGTGATGCTGCCCTTAGAGCAGGACTGGCGCTGTGGAAGGGGGACTCCTGCGTGACAAAGCTCTTTCTGGTAGGTGGTAGGAGTCTCCTCCTCCTCTGAGCTACATCGTGTCCCATCCTCGAGGACTGGGCACTGCTTTGGGGATGGAGGCTGTGGGCATGGGGTGCTGAGGACTTCACTGCCATCTCCTGCAACTTGCGTTTTAACCTAACAAAACTGGCATCATCTACTTCAAAGGAAAGAATTGCATTGAAACTTGGAAGCTGATGGTTCCTTTGATCTCTGAGTAGCTTTAGATGTCATCACATTTACTCTTTAGATGCTGTGTTTACCCAGCAAGCAAAAGAAATTGCCGATCTAGTGGGAGGGTAGAGTTTACAGTCTGTGCCTAAGATTTACTCAGGCTTTCTGTGACGAGGAGGCTTCACTTTGCAGCATCTCAGCCCTTTTTGGTGACCTCAGTCCACACCTTGGCAAGGTTTTGGCTGGTGGGGCTGCACAGACTTTTCTGCGCTGTTCCGCCATGGATGATCTGTCTGGGGCTGCAGCAGAATCCAAACTTGAGGGTCTTCCTTGACCTCTTGAGGTTTTGGGGCCTTTTCTGGCACTTCCCATGCAGTGCTAGTGACTCTCCTGTAAGGCATGGTACTAAACCTAGAACAGTCTAAAGCAGGTTTTAGACTATTGTGTATTGGATATTTGCAACTACAGATGTCATTGAACTGTTAAAAGTAGAGGATGAACAGATGTGACGTTTAAAAATAAGTAATCTGTTGGCTGGGAGAAGCGCTATGATGGTTAAACCTGACAGGAAGGACGTGGAAGTGCTTGTAGGATAAATTATGGGGTAAAAGCATCTGTTTTTTATGGGGAAAACTGGTTCCCACAGTATGAATCCAGCCAGTAGAAGTGCATGATAGTGTTTCTGGCAGCACGCTTGAGACTGTTGGTACACTGTGGTGTCCCAGGCAGCCACTGCCCTTAAATGTGTCTTGCTGCCCGAGCGCGAGGACCTTGGCTGGGGCTGTGGGAGCGTGTTTCACCTGTGACGCCCAAGGCGAGCCCCGTAAGAGTGACACGAGCCCCTGTAAGAGTGGTGCAGAGGCTGCTGGGTCCACCACATCTGTTTCTTCCGTGCAAGTGTTCTGTCCGATACTAATCTGATGTTACATCAATAATCTGCTCTTAGTTTCATGATGCTTTAAATCCATTTTTCACATTGTTTAGCTTCAACCCAAGCACAAGCTGGTGCACTTTAGTTTCCACCCACAAAATGAAGCTTTCCTTATTTTGTCGCTTGTGTTAAGGTGTATAGACACTGATTTGTGAAAGGTGCAGCTCTAATGCTTAACTGGAGGGGGCCTTTTTCCCCCCATGGAATGACTTGTCTGCGTCCTGGGTAATCCACGTGTCTGACGTTGCTGTTTTCCCTTTCAGGTCTGGAAGGTGAACGCCCTGCACGTCTCACTCGGGGAGAAGCCGACAGGGACACGTACAGACGCAGTGCCGTTCCACGTGAGTGTCCCTCGGGTAGCTGTGTGAATATCGGGCTGACCTTGCTTCTGTGTGCAGCCTCTTTCTTTGGGAGAACTGGCTTCAGGATTTGCTCCCTTAAAGAGGAAAGAGGAAAATACTCTTGGTGTAGCTTAGGCATTTACAGAGCAGTTCATCTCTATCTGCTTACAGGTAGGAGTCAAGATGAGGTTTGAATTTTGTCAGGCTGGACTGTGGGATGTTCTCTGGAGTGGGGTCACTAACTCTCTAACAGTCTCAATAATAGCAATTTTTCACTATCTTTCGCCTCAGCTTTCACTTTGATAGTAAGGCGTTGATTCCAAGCAGGAGCACTGTGTGAGGGGAGTGGATTCTTTAGTTAATAACTTATTCATCTCTCTCTTCAGCTGGTGCTGACAAGAAGGCTGAGGCTGGTGCTGGAGCGGCCACTGAATTCCAGTTTGTGAGTATTTGCATTTGAGATTTGCTTCTTTTATTGAGGCTTTGATCGGGAGAAACCGGATAGGTCCTATTGGCCCGCTCTGTAGCGTGGTGCTTCTCAGGGATGCCAGCCAGCGCTGGGTATTTGGCTCTGATTGTGTGGAAGCTGGCAACTGTTACCCTCTGTGCCCAGCTCGCTGCTGTGACAGGAGGCCAGTGACACGTTTGAGGAGGAAGCTGAGTTCTCTGAAGGAAATAGTCATTTTATACTTTAGAAATCGAAGAGTTTCAGACATGATCCACAGAGCTGGTTGGGTTGGGTTCATTCAGTTCTTAGTCTTGCTGGTCACTAGTTTCACAGACCCAGGGTTAGGCTGTGCTTGGAGCAGGGGATGCTGCTTGGAGTAAGGCAAAGCTGAGGAACGCTAGCTAGCTCTTCATGATGTCAGTGGTTCTTGTTGCTGTGTATTTGCTGCTGTCGCTTAATCCAGTGTCTTTTAATGCTCTTCCTTTTTCTGTTGCAGAGAGGTGGATTTGGTCGCGGACGTGGTCAGCCTCCTCAGTAGAACTTCCTGCTTATGTTTTGTGTATAATAAAATAGGTGAAAATGCCACCTGGGTTGCATCACTGTGTCTTCTTTCAGTGCATAAATCTAGAGCTCACATAGCAGGGAGGTGACTCAGATGTTTGCCGTGTGTAACAGCAGTAGTGGAATAATGTGGTTAGAAAACAGGTTATAGAAGAGGAACTCAGTAGGTTCGGTGGTTGCTGATGCAGGGTTTTACTAGTGTGTGGAGGTGATTCTTACAGAAGAATGAGGAGCCTTGGCTCATGGCAGCGCGGAAGCGCTGCAGGCAGTTTTCCCCACTCTGCCCAGGAAGACACTAATTTCTAGTAATTCCCAGTAATGCAGTAGAGCTGGGCTGAGACAATTCTATTTTGCAGACAGAAAATTCAGCAAGTTCAGCTGCCTCAGCCTGAGGCCCTCTGTGAATCTGCAGTGCAGGCAGGTGATTGCTTCCTTTATCCCTGTTCTGAAATCCTGGGGTTAATTAACTGTGGCTTAAGAAAGATGAGGAGTTAGTGACAGCACCTGCTGCCTGGAGCTGAGCGGAGCTGGAGCCGAGGGTCCCCTGCACTGTGCAGTCTGCCGGTAGATGTCACTCGCCAACTAATGACACCATGATGCTAATTGGGAATAGGTTTGTGGAGCCTGGTAAATGGGGCTTGTCCAGGGCAGCCTTAATGTCACAGAAGTGAAGACACTGACCTGGAGGTGAGGAATTCAGTCCTAGTTTGGGGTGAGGGAGATGGTGGGCATGAAATTTTATTATTATTATTATTTCTGAGGTAGTTATCACCCCTGGGGGAGACTGGGTGTTTTAAATCTGTGTTTTAACTGCTCCATCTGCCTCCGTTGGAGTCTGTCGGTTATGATTTAACTCAAACTAATCCAGACCAACCTGCTGAAGTGACTGGGTTTAGCCAGAATGCATTTCACAGCAAGTTTTAATGGGAGTGCATCCCAGCAAGTTTTGTTCTTTTTCCATTTTTACTATGGAGCTTCTGGGTTGTCCACATCTACTGGGGCTTTTTGTTCAAGTTTCTGCCTATTTTAGCCTGCAGCATAGTGGTGATGCTATGCTTTTATACTTGGTGCTATACATTCATACATTATACAATTACATATATTTGTACATTATAGAGATGTCCCTACTCATGTAGGGAGGTTGGACCAGGTGACCTCTAGACATTCCTTCCAGCCTAACACCTTCTATGAGTCTATATATGCAGTAGCATTTATAGTTGTGGGTCTGTTTGGCAGCAGTGTTGTATGCAGCAAAATGTTTGGGTTAATGCAAAATGAAGCCACTATTTCAAATCCCTTGGAAGTATTTCAGTGTCTGGCAGTTGATATGAAATGCTATTTTCTTCTAAAGGGGTATTTGATTCATTAACGGGAAGATTTGAAGGGAAGATCCAAATAAGCAAATAAAAATTGCTTTTATTTCAGGGTGAAAAACCCCATTCTAAATAGACTGCTCCACAAGGGAAGAATTACCTCCACATATTTAATGTACATGTCTCCTAACCCACCAGTCTGCCCAGCCCAGGAGCTGTGTGTGACAAGAGGATGGATCCCATCCTCTTGAAGCCTTCTAGTGTTCACCCAAGGGACGGGGGTCTGAGAGCCCTGGCTGTTGATGGTGTCTCCTTCCTGGATGGTGCTCCCTGGTAGGACTCACACCTGGCCAAGAGCCTTTGGTTCCACCCGTGCACCGAGTCAGAAGATGAAGCCGCCTTGGTTTACTCTCCATTTTTCACTATCTCCTGTTGCGAAGCAGAGACCAGGCTGGTGAAGCCAAAGGGATGCTGGGCAGATCTGGCTCCCAGGGGATCTCCACCCTTTGCCAGGGTTTTCCTCCTTGGGGAGCACACAAAATGGGGCCTGGGCTGTACCACAGCCCCCGCTCCACATGCGACCGCAGTGCAGGCAAACGTGGGTGCCCTTGCAGTGGGGTGATGCTGATGTTTGCCACTCCCGGGGTGCATTTTGGGGGCTTCCAGGTGAAATGGTGCCCTGAGGCTGAAGCCTAAAAACACCTGTGGGGGGCACGGAGTGTGTGCCACGGAGGGGGGCCCTGCAAGTGCCCCCCGGGAGATGGCTCAGCGCTGGTCCCTCCTGGGCTGAGGCCACCCGCCTTGCAGGGGATCCCCCGTCCCCGTCCGGGGGTGCAGAGCCCCCTCCCCGCTTTGTCCGGCTCCCTCCCGTGGGGTACAAAGGGACCCCATCAACCGCGCTCCGCCATTGGCGTAAGCCGCCCCCCTGCCTTGCGCAAGCCGGGCATTCTTCCCTGCCCGGCCTTTGCGCGCTTTGCGTAGAGCCGCTGTCAAAGCGGAGCCATGTGCGCTGTGGGCCGGCTCTGTCCCGGCGCCTTTTGCGTAACTGCCAGGGCGCCCCAGCACGCAGCCGCCCGGCGTCTTACGAACAGCCGCCTTATTCTCGAAGGCGGCCTACGCTGGCGCAGAGGCCTTGCGGTGAGGTGGAGGCGTGGTGGCGCCGACTGCGCGGAGGGGGAGCGATTCTGGAAGCCGTGCTGCGCCTTTTGCGTGGCGGGAGCGCCTTGTAAGCGGCAGGGGGCAGCCACCGCCTCCCCCGCCCGGCGGCTCTACGCCGTTTGCGTAGCGTGCCCCAAGATGGCGTCGCGGTCGTCGTCGTTGGCGGTGGCCGGAGCGCTGGCAGCGGCGGCGGAGCGGCTGGAAGTGAAGGGAGGGATGAGGCGGGCGAAAGGCGGCAGCGCGTAGCGGGCGGCTCCCGGCCTGCGGGAGACAGAGCGAGACCGAGAAAGAGACTGTCTCGGGGAGGCGGCTATCCCCCCCCCCCTCCTCCCTCCTCCGTCCCCCCCCGTCCTTCCCGCCCGCCCCTCACGGGAGCCCCGGCGGGTCCTTCCCGGCGCCGCCACCCTGCCCGCCCCCGCCCTTTAGGCCGCGGGCTTCGCTGTCCTCCGGCCTGCACCCCCCTCCCCTTCCCTCCCCTCCCTTCCCCTTCCCCAGCCGCCCCCTCGGAGCGGAGGATGATGAAGCTCAAGTCCAACCAGACGCGCACCTACGACGGGGACGGCTACAAGAAGCGGGCGGCCTGCCTGTGCTTCCGCAGCGAGAGCGAGGAGGAGGTGAGGGCCGGGGGCCGCGGCCGGCCGGGGGGCTGCGTGTGTCCCCCACCCAGGAGCATGTGTCCCCTCACCCGGGGCAGGGCTGGGGGCGAAGCCGGGCAGCGCCCGGAGCCGCCCGGGTGTGACTTGGTTGCAGCGGTATGTATTTATTTATTTATTTATTAACCTAGATGCAATTAAGCATCGCTGGGAGAGTTGGTCTTTCTCCCTCTTCTCTGTTTGCCTCTGCTAAACATGAGAAAAATGGCCAGAATGAAAGCCTGTGTGTGGTGGGGGTGGTGGAACAGCCTGGTAAGGAGTGTTGTGGCACGGGATGGGATTTGGCAGTGGAGTGCACCGACCACGCTGGCAGAACTTCAGTCCAGCACATCACATGAGATGGGAGAGGAAACCTGACCTTGGATTTATAAAAAGAAACTGGGATAAAAGGGGACTGATGGAGTGCCAGAAGTTGCTGTCCAGAGAGGCTTGGGAGGAAGTGGGAATTAAAGGTAGATTGGGGTAGTTTCGGAGCGGCTGTGTTGTATTGTCCGCAAAGTTAAAAAGAGACGCTTCACTGAGATGTGCATTTTTTTTGCTATTCGTTTTGAATATCTCCTTGGAGTACTTGGGACAGGCGATGCTGCGGGTCTTTTTTGCCTTCTTCTGGAGTCAGGCATACTTCATTTCATTTACTGGTTCCTGAGTGGCTGTGCTAAAGTCTTTGTTCTCCTGATTATCATATTTGTAGCTACAGGAAATCGGAAGGGAATGCAGACAGTTCACTGGAGGAAAGTCAATTAGCATACTGTTCAGTTATTATTTAACATGGTGAAGGAGGCTTGACAAGCCCTTTGTAGCTGTGCTGTCATGGTGAAGAGCGTCAACATTTCGAACATAAATGGTCTGAAATGAAAACAATATGTTTTGGTGAAGCGTTCATCGTAGCTGGTCCTTCCCACTTGACTTTCAGGAAATTTATGATACTTTGAACCAACTACGGAGAACGTAATCGTGTTGTGTAATGATACTGGGGCTAATCAGCACGGGTGGTTGAAGACATCCGAGTTTCCTGATGCAATTTTACACAGTTTGTGAGGCAAGTTTGGCAATTCTTCTCAAGAGCTGTTTGCTTACGGTATGGTTGAAGATAGAAATGTCAGTTTAACAGCTGCCAGATGCAGTCAGCTTTAGACTGGGTGTTAGTCTTTATTTTACAGCAGCGCAATTCTCAGTGTCATACGGGCTCCAGATTTCCTCATGTCTGTACATCTTCTTGCCAGTGGGAGCTGGTGTCCAGGATTCTTATGGTGTTGGTGACACAAAGATTTGTTCACGTTGGCAGTGATACTGACCCAAGATGGTTGAAGAAGGAAGAGTAAACTCCTTCTAGAGGCTCACCAACTTGTGACAAGTATCTTCCAGTGTAGATTAAGCTGGTTAGGTTTTATCTAAGATTGAGCTTTAAAGGCATTTTGATGTCAAAGTTGTGTCTGTGTTGTGGTTTGCAACAACTTTCAGCGAACTGGAAATCTAATTTCATTTACACTGGTACAATTCCAGGCTTTAGTAGTAGGAAAATCCATTTCCAGTTTCAAAGGCAGGAGTTGAGGTAGCGTCTCCCCGTGCTTGTTTCCATGGGTCTGTTATGAAGGCAGCGAGTGAAGCGCTGGAAAACTTTTTGGGTATTGAGGCAGTGGAGGCTCTCGCTGGAGCATCGTTTTCTAGTGTTTGGCCTTGCTTGATCTCCCCAGTCAAATCAGGTGGTGTCTTAGCGCTCTTAGTGTGGCACAGGAGGGTACAATTGCTTCACAAGTGATGCCACGTGGGATGTAGATGGATTTCCTCAAGTACACGCATGTATGTGCTTTTTTTGTAAGCGAGCCCCAGAAATAATGAAACAATTCATTCCAGTTTTGTTGTATTTTGAGTTGGTCTCCTCGACATGTCACGCAGCCTTTCGAACACTCTTTATTGATGGTATCAAGGTATTGAGCGCAGCGCTGAAGCTGCGTCCTGTGTTCTCGCCTACTGCAGTGGCTGGCCATGAAATGGACTTTTCCAACATATGCATTTAGGAAAGTTGTTATCAAGATTTAAATTATGCTTGTATCAATGTTTTGAAATCCGCGAAGAGGAAATCTTTATTTTTATTTATCTTTCTAATTCTTTCTTAAGTTAATTCTCATTTGTTGGTGTTTATTTAAACTTTGAGTGAAGTCTTCTTGAATAACCTTATTGTTGCCTGCCCTTTTTTGGTGACAAGAGAGGTGTTATCTGTACAGATTTAATGATATGTGAAAGATTTCTTGTTTTTCTCATGGAGAATATATATATATATATTTTTGTACTACCAGCCTATTTTATTATTGATTACTTCTGTTTAAATGGAAATTGAGTTCTATTTCAAAGGCTTCTCCAGGGAGGGAGAGAAAAAACCAGAACTAAAGTATGTTTGTTAAAGATCTATTAAAAGCTTACTGTTGAAAAAAAAAGGGGTTTAAAAAAAAAGTGTGTTTTGATAAAGAATTTAAACTTGCTGTATTAAAGTATTACTTTTTCTTAGGACTGGCTGTTTCTGGTTGCTGTTTCAAGTGCTTCAGAAATAGTAGATCTTAGCTCTTGTGTTTCTTCTTCATTTCCTGCTATATATTTTTTTTAAAAGAAGTTTTCTCCCTTTTTGAACCTCTAAATTGCTCCTGAATTAAACAATTTTGTCAGTGAACAAGAAGAAATAAGAAGAATTCTGTTTACACTAACAGAGGAGGCTGATTTTTTTTCTTTTTAGGTGTTTGCCCCAAGACTTGACTTCATTGATTTAATTTTCTTTAAAATCTTAGCAATCAGTGGAGATTGCTGAAGCAGCACGAGTTTGGTTAGGCATTAAATTTGCAAATAAAGAGTCTTCACATAATAACACTTTGTCTCTTTTTAAAGTGATTTACTTTTACCTTCTGCTGCTCGAGGTCACACATTTTCTCTGTATTGCATTTGGAAGCTGACGCTTTTGGACATGAAAGAAGCTCCAGAATGTTTTTGGAAGACCAAACGTTGGCTGAAAAGATGTCTTTGTTACATGTGTTTTAAAAACCAGTACGGGGAGAATTCAGTTAAAGGTGAATCTCAAATGGAGCAAAAAATACATTTCTTAATTGGGCTGAGTGGGGGGAAAAAAAAAAAATCTCTGTGTTGTTTCATAAACAGCGAGGCACTGTCGAGTGATGTCTTTTTGGGCAGGAGGGAGAACAGGGGAATCAACAGGATTAATTCAGAGTATGAACAGACTTCAAAGGACCTTTCGGCAGCCGAACACCAGGACTCTGCTGTTTTCATTTTTCTCTCTTGATATTTGCTGCTTCTGCAGAAGTGGGGAAGGAGAGTGTGTGGATCAAGAGATCCCGCATCTTGCGTTATCTCTGAAATCCCTCCTTTTATTGCTCGTGATGTCAGTACCTCTCAATATTGCTATTACGGTGGTATTTTTAAATAACACGCGTATTTTTTTTTTTGTGTGTCGACCAGCTGTTTCCACGAGGAAATGTTCCAGAAAATTTCACTAATGCCTTACTATTAAGAAGCAGATGGAAGCCTGCTCGGTGGCACCATCTCTGTGTTATATTTTAACAGAAATAAAAAGGAACCGTTTGGCTTTAAGTCCCGCGCTGCTGTAGCTACAGGTTTAAGCATGCCTGCATTGTATCGGGTGAAAGCACAAGCTGCTCATTACCAACGGGTGTTTTTTAAGACTTTTGGAGGAAATGCTTTGGAAAGAATAGGATCCAGGATTGGTCGTCTTTTCTTCATTGTGAATGAAGTCTAAATTGAGACGAGCAAACAGAACTTTCGCACAGCGTCTGGTGAGCGCCCTGGCTCTGCTGCCCCGCGAGCGCGCCAAGCCAATGCGGGCACCGAAAGCTACGGTTAAGTAGCCCCACAACGGCCTCGGTTGGGGAAAGGAATTTGAATGCAAACTAACCTTTTTCTTCTTGCTTCTTCTGGGTCAGTTTTAAACCAAGCTATGATGTAATACAGAAGTTCTCAAATTTTAACCGTAGACTGTGCTGATGGTCACAGAGTGTTCCTGGACCATCCTTTGTGCATTTGCTTCAAGATTAAAAAATAATAGTAGCTAAAAACACTTGGAGAACTTCACTGTTGGGACATAAAGGGAGCCCAGCATCATGTGATGATTGTACTTTCCTTGGAATATAACCTCAGTTTCTGCTCTGATGGATCTGCTTGACTCTGAACGTTCCCTTTAGCTACATAAAAGGGTTGTGATTGAAACCAAATAAAGTTCTCCCTGTCTATTACTAACACCCGACCACAGCTCCGGTAGGATACAGGCCAGTTCAGAAATAGTTCTATTGCTTGTGGTTTCCCGGCTCTCTTGGCTGTGCTTGTAGCTAGTTTTCTGCAACAGCAAAAGCATAAACCTTGGCAAAACCTTCCTTTCATCTTAAAAAGTGTTTAGCCTTGTCATAAAGGCAGCTTTCGTAAAGAGTTTTACAAGCAATTCCATGGTCTCTTGTACATTCCCAAGAATGAAAATTGTTAAATTTTCACTTAATTTACTGCAGGCTCTTTCAGCGGTTGTGAAACTGAAGAATTGAGTCAGTTTTGTTCTGCTGCAACTCGGGGAAAGTGATGAATATGGAAAGAGGAGAGAGTGTTCTCTACCCCTAGGTTTGCTGAGAAGGACCCAACAGTGGTGGCCGCTCTTCTTCTCATCTGCAGGACACTTCTCTGAAATCTTTCAGATTCATTCGTTGCCTGACTGGATGCTGTAGCTGTTTCCTACCTTGCTCTCCTCACTCTTTGTGTCCCGTCCTCCCCTATTTTAAACTCACGATCAGTTCCCTGTCTTGGTTCATCTCCGCACCCTCCAGAGAAGCTGCTGAAGCATGGAGGCAGGTACGAGCAGCTGGGGGGCATACCCAGATTGAGCTGCTGCCAGAGAACCTCATCTTCCCATGGATGGTCTCTCAAGGTTTGGAAGAACACCTCTTCCCATTCTCAGTCAAAGAAAAATGATCATGTGCTTGGATTTTACCATTATTTTTTCAAAATGAGGAAAATGATTTTGGTTTGCATACCTCTGTGGTGAGATTGCCGAGAAGAATTGGGTAGAACAAAACTAGGTTGGGGCTTTGAGCAACCTGATCTAGTGGGGGGTGTCCCTGCCATAGCAGGGGGCTTGGAACTACAGGATTTTTGAGGTCCCTTCCAACCCAGACCATCCTATGAAATGAAACTCAGTTGTACCTTATGAATAGTAAACTAGTAAAATACTCAAACATCAGCGTTGAGATGCTGTCTGTGACATCCAGGGGGTGGGAAGCAGGTACTTGGTGTCTTTAAACAGTAGTAGTTCTTCAGCGCAACTGGGAGTCTGCACTGGGAGGCTAGTCAAGGATCTTTCCAATTCTGTGCATATTTATGTCTGAACGTGTGTCTCTGTAGCTGTCTTTGTTGCGCGGTGGATAATCCACACTAACTCTTTGTTCTCAGCAATGCCACGTTCACATGTGAAATTCAGAGGGATTCAGTTACCTACTGGGTAGAATTTTTTTAAAGATGCTTCAGCTGGTTTGAATGTTTTCCTTTGTATTGACTGGGATGGTTGCTTCTTTTTGCGTAAATAACATATATTGGTATTATGCTTGGAATTAACTGCTTGTATTTGAAAAGAGTTTCCATTACTGTAGGGTTTTTGTGTGCTTTATTTTATGAATACTTGTTAATTAAAACAGTAAGTGTATACATATGTAACTGCAGCCATCCAGAGTCATTGGTCTGTGTAAAGGGCCAAAATACTCCCTTTGTTGCTTGCTTTTTTTTTTTTTTAATCCTTATTAGAAAAGGCACTTTACAAGCCAGCATCCCTTCTGGAAAAAGTCTGCCTGGATGAGTTGTGTAAGTACTGAGTAGTCAATAAACTGGTTTTGACAGGCAGAAATAGGTTCTGGGGTTTGGGGTCTCTCCCTGGGAGTGCCTCCTTATCAGCCCTTTGCTTCTGAAACCAGCGGCTGCTGGCTCAGGCGTTCCAGCTCTT
Organism: Coracias cyanogaster; assembly: GCA_033124195.1. NCBI lineage: Eukaryota > Metazoa > Chordata > Aves > Coraciiformes > Coraciidae > Coracias > Coracias cyanogaster. The sequence continues at coordinate 12,376 of JAVSBS010001404.1, forward strand.
TTTCTCTGCTGGGAAAGGCGTGTTGCAGATAATGTTCGTGGTTATCTAAAACAGAATTTTGATGGAGGGAGAGGACTTCTGAGTCGTGGTGTTCTTTGGTAACAGTAAAGCAGTCCCTCTACAGTCACAAGAAAACGGTAGTAACAGGAACATGACCCTTGGTATTTTGAAGGCAGAGCAGCGATGCAATATGTGATGACTTATTTGGATTATTCTAAGAAGTAGCCTTAAAAACCAACAGGATTGTCTTTATCTTTTCCTCTGTAGTTGTAATACTGTAGGTGCAATCCAAACACTTGAAATGACTAGTGCACCTCTTACTCCTTTTTCAAGCCTCGTGCTTTACTTTTTTCAAGTTCCTTAGCATGAAAACTTTCCCCTTTGAGCCTTCTGTCGTTAATTCTCACCTCTGGTTTCTCGGTACCACACTGTAGATTAAATCACGTTGTGCTATGGAGCAAGGTGTGGGTGTATATAAAAATATATCTGCTTAGACAAGGGTTATAGTGTGGAGGAACAGTAATGCTCCTGCGAGGACATGCTGTTATGGTCAGGAGAGGGTTCTTCTGTGGCTTGCTGTTGGGGTTGGTGTATTCTTGTCTTCGCTAATGACACAGTCGTGTTTAAAGCCGCCTGTAGCCTTGCTGACCACAGGCTGTACTCGGGACTACTATGTGCTAACTTCGGAACGTGCTCTGAATAGCAAGAGGATGGGAAAAGCCCTTCTCTAAACCTTGGCGTGTGTGTTGAGACCATCCCGCGTTAACACTTTGGCAAAATACACGTTTTGTTGTAGTGTAATTGAGGCCACGTTTCTGCCGGTTAAATTAGATTCGTTTTTGCGTGGCTTTGCTAAGGACAGCATCTCCTTCCTCCTCCTGAACGCTGTTTGTCAGCGTACGCTGTTCTTAGTGTTCAAAGGTGGCTTGATGTGGTTGAATCGAGATCCCAGTTTGGTCAGGTGTAGAAGCATTAAGTACAGTAACAACAATATGAGGCCAGGGAGAAGGTCTGTTAACGTTGAGTAAAGCATAAAAGGTCTTTATTATGCTGGACACAGAGCTGCAGCGGCTACAATATCCTGCCTGGTCATAGGGCGGATCGGAGAGCTGCTAGCGCAACTAAACTCCAAACTCCTGAATACAGAGATTCTTCTTAAATCGAAACTTTCAAACAAAGGCAGATTGTACAGGCGAAGATCACTGAAGTCAGCCATCTTCTCCAGCAGCCTCCCTGCAGCGCAGTACCAGCCGTGTTATTTTCTTACAGGCTATGTTCTGATAAATAATGCTCAAGTGTGAAACGAGTTTTAAACGTCGGGAGGTTTGTCCCTTACTCGCTATGCAAAGTACATGATTTTGTGGCTTAATATTGCTGGAAAGCATGAAAGAAAGCGCTGAGGCTGTTTCAGTAACCAGTAGCTATAGATTGGCTTCTGGCAGCAGAATGCCGGCTGGGCCAAACCCCATGTATTTAACATCTTGTCTGCTCGCTCTTGAGTCTGCCAGCTTGATAGTCCTACCCACACATGCCAGCCTAAGGACAGTCTTTTCCTGGAAGTCTGGAAGGTTCACAGCTCATTTTCTACTAACGTCGTAGCCCAGCTTCTAATAATGCTGTAGCCTTTTTTGTCTTTGCTGTGATGCTTCTTTGGAGCCTCTTTCTAGGAATCGTGTTCCTTACAGCATCGCTACTCTTGGGTTATTTATTGATGACGGTGGTGGTGGCTTAAATCCGCCATAGCATGAGAGAACCTGGGAGTCCCTCAATCTCGGTTCTGTTAACTGGGGCCTACAAGAAAGCTGGGGAGGGACTTTTTACAAGGACTTGTAGTGATAGAATGAGGGGTAATGGGCTCAAACTGGAAGAGAGTAGATTTAGATTAGAATTTAGGAAGAAGCTCTTCACTCTGAGGGTGGTGGGATACTGGCACAGGTTGCCCTGGGAAGTTGTAGAAGCCCCAACACTGGATGTGTCCAAGACCAGGTTGGACGGGACTTTGAGCAACTTGGTCTACTGGGAGATGTCCTTGCCCATGGCAGGGAGGGTTGGAACTAGATGTTCTTTGGGGTCCCTTCTAAGCCAAACCATTCTGCGATGCTATTATTAATTCTCTGCCTTATTTTTTTCTCTGCCTTCTTTTTGTTGCCTAGTTTTTGCTTTGCAGAGCATCATCATTTCTGGGAGGGGAGAAAAATCACCCTGATGTAACTACAACAGATTTGCATGTAATTAGGTTGTTTTAAGGTCAGCATTGTGTATCAGGGACTCCCAGAATTATCCCAGTGACAAGCTCTTTTCCTCTTTTCCCATGGAGCTCCTAGCTCCACGTAGGACGGGCGGCACAGCCTTAGATGTCTCGGCACGTTTCCTGTCTCCTCCAGGGGGTAAAGTGGGTAGGCTGCTGTAGATTTGTTTGGATTTTTTGTTTGCATGTTGCTTTAAAGGTTGCTTACCATGAGAGCTACAGTCTCGAGCTGTTTGGGAGCCCCTGCTGTAGACTTCAAACTTTGCTTATTTTTCTAACCTTTCTCTTATTTCATTGATCTGATGTGAGAGCTACTTCAGGGCTGCCATGTGCGTTGCCAAAGAGGCTTATGTTGCTCATTTCCCTGCTTTGAAATGATATAATTGTCTTTCAGATCCTGGAAAACAGAACTCGGCCATGTGATGTGATACCTGGAAATGTTTTTCCAAAAAAACTGCATGATTTGTCTGCAAAATCCGTCCCCCAAATCGCTGGTAGGCCAGGAGTCTCTTGTCTGACAAGAATAAAATGGGATTTTCAACCTTCCTTTGTGTTTTGGCCTGATTTAAAAAAAATGAACCATTGCAGGTGAGGTTGGCCGGGGCTCTGAGCAACCTGCTCTAGTTGCAGGTGTCCCTGGTCCTGGCAGGACTTAGGTGAGCTTTAAAGGACCGTTCCCACCCAGACCATTCTGTGATTTGGATCATAATGATATTTTTACTTTATCCCTTTGGGTGCATTACATGTATTGGGACACGGGACTTTTCTGGATGTGTGGGTTTTTAAAACACAACAATGTCTCACCCTCGTTTTGAACTAGGCCCCTTTGTCTTGGGAGAGCTCATTGGTAGCAATATCCTGTTTACAGTTGTTTTAAAAGAATGACCTTGTTGGACATGTTTCCTGCTCTCTCTTGATGGGATTTCCTTTTTATTAAACAGGAAATAGTCTGATTACATAAAAGTGTGAGAATGACAGGTTTGTCCTTCCCACCGAGGGTTGTTCATGTTAATTCTATTCAGAAAATGCTCCACTGCCAGAGCAGCTGAAGTTCATTTACTTTGCCTCAAGCTGTTGTTTACACCTACAAGTTCCTCCTGGGGCCTTGCTGCAGCATTGTCTTGGTCCGAGCAGTCCAGCAGCCTTTCCTGGGGAAGCCTTTGTGTGGGGATTTTCTTAGCAGATGCTTTTTCTCACAAGTGGAAGGTGGCAGGAGTTCAGTGACATGAAGAATGCTGTGCTGACTTTCAAAGACCTGTTTCTGCAGCTTTTTTTTTCCCCTTTGAGCTGGAACTCTGAATTGAAGCCACAAAGGTGATGCTTCTTTACCTGCCAAGAAGACGCACACTTGAAATGTCCGTTACTTTTCACTTTGTCCTCAGAATCACCTGCTGACCCGAAGTTAGGAACTGCAGCCCAAGCTCTTTGCTGTACCGTGCTGGTGATGAGGCAGGATGAAGTTAGAAGTTGTGTAAGGTGATAGGAAAAGGAACCGCGATAAGATGGTGCAGGCCAGAGGAGTGTGTTGTGTGCTGAGCCTGCAGCGGCCAAGTATTGGCACACCAGAGGTGGTTCCGCAGCCCCAGCCCATGGTACCCGGCTGCTGTCCCAGGGATGAATGAAGTTTACATTCCCTACTTGGGCATGGCGTACTGATCACGTTTTATCTGGAGTGCGTGTTTGCGGGAAAGGAATTCCAACTTCCTCTTGAAGAAGGTCAAACACCGTTGGATGTTACTGTGAAGTAAATGTTGTTTCAATGCAGCCTAGGGCAGGTAGTAGACAACTCCATAAGGAAACTGCAGATTTCAGGAGCTCGTTCAGGCTCATTTGTTTCTAGAATGCATTTGCCTTCATTCAGTAGTTCAGGGAATTAAATGAGTTGTTTGATGAATGACGCTTAGAATCATAGAATGATTTTGGGTTGGAAGGGACCTTAAAGATCATCTAGTTCCAGCCCCCCTGCCATGGCAGGGACACCTCCCACTAGAGCAGGTTGCTCAAGGCCCCGTCCAACCTGGTCTTGAACACCTCC